>VYZV01038043.1:194814-246297 GCA_013401275.1 Pandion haliaetus | reverse complement strand
TCCCTGTTCAGCCAGGCCAGTCGTCTTCCCTAGCAGTTCATCTTGCATCGCAAGGGAATAGCCTGGTCCTGAGCCTTTAAGATTTCTTTCTTGAAGAATGTCCAGCCTTCCTGGGCCCCTTTGCCCTTCAGGACTGTATCCCAAGGGACTCTCTCAACCAGTGTCCTGACAAGGCCAAAGTGTGCCCTCCGGAATTCCATAGTGGTGGTTTTACTGACCACCTTCCTTGGCTCACCAAGAATTGAGAATTTTATCATTCCATGGTCACTAAGCTCAAGACAGCCTCTGACCACCACATCTCCCACCAGTCCTCTCCTGTTTGCAAACAGGAGGTCTAGTGAGGCTCCTCCCCTGGTAGGCTCACCTACCAGCTGTGTCAGGAAGTTGTCTTCCACACACTCCAGGAACCTCCTAATCTGCCTGCTCTCTGCTTTGTTGTATTTCCAGCAGACGTCCGGAAAGTTGAAGTTGAAGGGGGTCATCCTAAAGGGTGTTAACACTGTAATGATGAGGCTGCGTAAGAGTGATCCCAGAGTCACTCAGGAGGCTCCCATGTAGACAATATATACAGGAAACCCTGCAGCTTCTTAAGTTTTCAGAGGGCGCTTTAGCTGTGTGGGCCAAAGCATGGTTTTGTTGTAGCAGCTATATTCACACTAGGAAGCCACTGACTACATAGCATACCATTATATACCAGTAAAGCACTCCTTAAATAACTGTATCCTCAGTATTCAGCATATGCCTTTAAAGCATCAGGATTAACATCCCTTAAAAAAGAAAAACTGGGTAATATGAGAGCAGATATTCCCATTATCAACATATCTACATATTTTTTAATCCCAACCAGCACATGGCCCTGGTATTATCTCATGGCAGTATGTTCCAGAGCTTATCTAGAATAACTTTGCTTTTCATCACCTTCAAAGTTCCCTGAATATTTCCTTGTTTGTCTGCCTTTGGTGTACTGGACAGCTCTGTTCATACTCAAGGCATCCAAGAAAGAAACAGATCCCAGCTGATTCAAAGACACTGTCTAGAAAAAAAGGCAAACGAGCCCCTCCTTGACAGCAAGCTGTCTGATACGCTTCTTCATACACAGCAATAGTGAGACCGACACGGTGTCATATGAGGTGAGTACAAGCCCAAGAATACAATTTTAGTACTATACAGTGCTTTATAGGAAATCCTGAAGCCCCAAGAAATCAAAAGCAGGTAAGTAGCCAAGAAAATTGGGTAAAAAGCAACATTCTTAATCAAAGATGCCCACTAACTGGGAGTCTGCTTTTTATACGAAAACTGATTTTCTAGACATGAAAAGGTGATGCTGACTTTGAACAAAGCTTCACTGGCTCATGCCAACTGCGCAGAGAAATGAAAATGAAATAGAACTTGTCTCGTCCGAAAGCACCTCACTGAGCCACATTGGAAATTTTCAGTGAGCATGGGATGGGGACCAGTAAGGTGAGTTGGTCAGTCACTGAGCAGGAAACCATCTGGCATTATGCTAAAAAGATCAACCTATAGTAACTTTATTAGCAGAGTTCTTCCAAAAGGGTCCACAGAGTAAATCTTACTAAAGGATACCACTAACAGTTTTGGCACCAGAGCACAGCACAGTGTTTAGTGGCTGGAAGGCTCTATCTCAGATCTCCAACCCATTCACCACTTCAGGGGCAGAGCTAAATGCCACATCTCTCCAGAGGAAGCCAATTATAGGCAGCTGGCACTTCCCAATCCAAGTATTTTGTGAAGCAACATTACCCTTATTTCACACCCAGGAAACTCATGCACATGATGGTGATGGCAAAGACACAAGGGATTTCTCTCACATCAGTCAGGAAGACTGCTGATTCACAAAGATTTAAACCATAGTTTGTTAAGTGCCAGACGAGAACAGTAACCACTAAACCAGTCTTTCTCCCCTCCAGATTACAAGTCCTTGAATTCCTCTCCTGGAAGAGATCTCAGGTACATCAATCCTACATTGGGATATTTAAGATTTAAGGGTTAAATAGGGCTTACAAAGCATTTTCTCTGCTGATGGTAGAGAGTTTGAAATATATTACAAATAAAATCAATAAAAAATGTAAAGGAAATTATCGATAACTGCCACAGTGGGAACTCCCTGAATTCTGTAGTCAAAAGCAGCAAAAATAGTAATCTAAGCCTGTCCAGTTCACCTTTAAAAGAAGAAAACTGGAAGAAGCAGGGAGTTGAAATCTGTGTCACTCGATAGCTCCTGGCAAACTCTTCTTGGCTTTATGGTTATGCTTCTAAATCCTCTCAATTTAATGGTGTAGGTTTCCCTATTTTTAGATCACAACTTAAGGCAGCTCTGCTTTTTTCTTTGCATTATCTTTTAACCAGACCATGGTCATTAAACTTAGCAGCAAAGGAGCAAGAGCCTCCTTTAAATAAAAAAAAAACCAAACCACCATACAGGCAGAGTAACTACATGGCTGGAGAAAGGAAATCGCTCTCGGGGGCTGACAGACCTCTTGAGTTTCCACTTCGCTGGCCCACGAGGCAGGTCTGGTGCTGGGACTCCCAAGACCCCAGAGGTGCCAGGGTGCTTGGCGGCTGACGGACAGAGAAGCTGCCTTGGCACAAGTCTCCCGTCAAGCGCAGGTCACCAACAGGTCTGCAGTGAGCGTCGGTCCACAACTCTTTGGTTGGATTATAACCAAATAACCCCCAGTTTAATGCAATAAACAGGGCGAATATGGCACCTTGCTGCCTCCTCTCTGCCTGGCTGCGGTCGGGCTGGGGGCGGGGGGGCTCTGCACCAGGAGGGCATGCTGTCCTCCAGTTTGTTTTGAAACAAGAAAAAGCTTATCATAATCCTCCTGGCAATTAGAGCCCTGGCTGGCTGTAAAGTGTAATGCATTTATCAAAACCTCCTTTGAAGGCGCTGAGGGAAGTGAATTTGAAGCTGTTGGGGACTGCAGGAGTAAGAGAGCCCAGCTGCTCCTGGGGAGACTGAACTGGGGCAAGGGGGCAGAGGAAGGAGGGAGAATTCCCTTGTCTAGGACACACACATTTTCCATCAGCCTGTTTGTGCAAGGATAAATAAAATTTTATTTCTCAGTGCATCTCTCTAAAACTCAGCTGATTACAGCTGGCATGCTCTGAGGACTCTTCCTGCAAGGTTTGCCAAAAAGTTAGCCACCCCTCAAGCCATAAATCATCCCAAACCAGGCTTCTTCTGCCCTCCTCACCATCACCATGAGAAAAATCCAAACTGTTAAAAAAAAAAAAAAAAAAAAGGAGAGAAAGTTGCCAGTTTTGTGAAATGCCAGGAGGACAAAACTGGCAGCTTTTGCCTTTTTTACAACATGCATCAGCACCATTTCCCAGAGGCAATTCACACACAGCAGCATGTTGAAGGGGATCATCTCCCCTTGCCACACAACAAGGCCCTGGTCCAGCAGTGTGAGGTGGGATTACAACAGTGCAGTCTTGTAAAAACCATCTAAAGTAACAGGTTAGAGCAGTGTTCCCAGACCTCTACCACCACAGACTGGGTATTGGTATCTGATTACGTTCTCCAGACCCCTCTCATTTCCCACCTAGGGTCTGCTGCTCTGTCTGCAGCCCTACAGACCTCTGGACATCATTTTCCTTCTCCCCACTCCTCACAATTACAAGTCATTTCCTTAGAGGGCAGGGGGAAGAAAATTGCTCATAATGCTCTCTCCCCATCTGCTTCCCTCTATCTAGTGTGGGCATGCAACCTCTTTGGCCACCGGACACCCTCCTTCTCTTGGAGCAAAGACCATCTTCCCTTTGAGTAAAGACCATACCCCCGAATTTTTATGCTGTAATGTAAGTGATCTTCCCACAGCAACCAGGGAGGTTGATCAGGACACCACGCCTCTCCTACCACAGCAAAACGAACTGAGTCCAGCCTATGGCACAGCCGTCCAAGACTACTAGGACTCTTTGCAGAAGCGTGTTGGTGCACACGCCCCCTCAGAAAAAGGATGTCAGGATAGGGAATGAAAGCCGGGGAAGGATGGGAAGAAGCTGATGGGAAAGTAAAGATGAATTAAAGTTTAATTTATCCCATGTAAACTGTCTGCAGAGAGTAGGACACCCAAGCCGTTCCCCTGTATCTCCTCCCAGCACAGGGTGAGATTTCTCTTTACTCCATATAGATACACAGTCCTACATATCCAAACAGCTTCTCTCCTCTGCAAGTTTTTGTTCATCTAAACCCACTGAACAATCATTGGCTTGAGTATTTTTTTTAATCACTCCCAAATGCCTTTTCCTTTGGGGATTCCTGCTGAGATCCCAAGCTGGGTTCTCCACTGAGTAAATCAGCCAAGCTACACTAACTGGGCTGCTGATTTACATCTACTAGATATCTACCCTCCTCCCACCCAACTTCACTCCCTACGCTCACCCATGCACAAGCCTTGTCTAAAAAACTCTTGGTGAAACCTTGCAGTGCATCCTCCCCTGCACAAGGCTATTCTTGGGATTTAAGGAATGTGAGCATTATATTGCTATGAAAAGGGGCACTGTACTGAATTTACACACAGGAAGGTTGCAGGGATGAGAGCCAGGGTGTAGTAGCCTTACATCTGTGACAATGTTACAGGGGTGACAACAGCAAAAAAACTTTGATCAATCCCAGAGTACAAATGCAGGTTTATATTCTTGCCATCTGGCAGAGTATCATGTTAAGAGCTGAGCAGACAACAGTGGCTGCTACTACACAGTGTACTATATACCAATAAAAGCTGAATGGATCTACAATAAAGCAGACTTTTGAAATAGCTGTGAAAGGAAAATCTAGGCCACTAAGTGCTGTTAGAAACAATGTCCTTATATTTTTTTCCCTTCACTTACTATTCTCCTCTGTCTTGCTTCTGCTCTTGGGATTCCTCTTCCCTCCCTTTTCCCAGCCCCAGTGGCTGCACAGAGAGCTATCAAGTGAAATGCTGAACCTAAACTAAAGGTTGTGTTCATTTAACAAGCATTAAATAACGGTTAGGAGGGGCAGACTGGCAGCTGCCTTCACAGCTGAGGCCAACCCCCCTCCATAAATGGTGAAGCGTAGCATCCCCATGAATGGAGGAGGTGATTGCAGTCTCTTCTTCCCTGCTTCTCCCTCCCATACTCAGCACAAAGGCATGAGACACACACGGAGCCAGAGACCCATAGATAAAATCCTGGACTAGTGTAATCATTGTCTTTTGCACTTCTCCAGAGCTCCTTCAGCACAAGGAGCTCCAATCATTCTCTGGGCCTTGCCCATAGCAGCTATAAACTCCCAAATATGATCAAGCCAAGACTGCTTAGTGGGCAACGGTGCTCTGCATACATCTCAAATGCAAATATCTTAGCTTAAATGTCTCTCATTAGAAACTAAGTGGACACACTCTGCTCTGCGCTTGATGCATGCCAAGAGCCACATGCAGTAGTGCCTTACATGTTGTTATTTGGGCTGCAAAGAGACAGAGTATCCCTCTGATGGGGATCAGGAGAGACAAACCCTTATGTCACTCATGAGTTCACCATAGCTTAAAGATTTTTGCCCAAGCTAGTAGCAAAGTCAGGAAGAGACTCTACCCATCCTGGTTCCCAGAAACCAGTTTCAACACCAAGACCACCACTCCTGCATTATTCAAATTCACAGGCCACAGACCTCAACACAAAACATGCTTGGTATCATTGTTCACAACAGGCTGTATAAACTGTCTTGGCTACCAAATCATCACACCCACTAGATATGGACAGACATGAACACATAAATGCTCAGATGTGCTCTCCAGTGACGCACTGGTGAAAACACCATGGACAATGGCACATCATCTTAGGGACCCCCCGGGATTCCTTCTCTCTGTTTTGAGTATGTATTTCCCATTAAAATGAATAAAAATATTATCCAGCAATTAGACGGAAGAAAAATTTAGCCTGGCAGTTAGGTCTCATTGTTACTAAGTTTTCCTATCAGGAAATACAACAGTCTCAGAAGGGAAGCAATGGAAACTATCACTCGAAACAACTGAACAAGTTGCTAGACTAGACACTGCAGGGAACAGTCCTGACCTGGCAGGAAGACCCAATAGCCCTATTCTTCCTCTTTGGCATCTGCAATCCTACAATTGCTCAGTCATTTCAATAAATCCTTCAGCTCCTCTATCAGATTTCATTTTTTCTATGGGTTTAATTCTCAAAAGGAGTCACTGCCCATCATTCAGGCCAGCTTTTCATCATCAGTTGCAACTCTGAGTCTTACAAACATGCTCAGCACCCAAGGGGCCATCTTTGGAAAGTCCCAGAGGAGGTGGTATTACTTTGCCAAGACTGAAGTACAAAGGGTATATTTGATGGCTGCCTGACTCTTCAATAGAAGGAAATGTTTGCATGATGTTCTTATGGATGTTCACACTGTCAGAAGGGCTAGATACTATTTTCCCAAAGTAACTTGATCCATTTAAAGAACTTCTCCGGGAAAGCCAGTTGAGTATCTCTGACATCTGCATTACCACAGACACTCTGGTATTAACCATCCCCTTTATCTCACTATATTTTTGTTGATAGCTGAACTATGCAATGCAGTGGTTCTGGCATCTCAGCAATGGCTAGTTATCAGGAGCAAGAAAGCACGAGGTCTGGGAACTCACTGAAAACATTCAGAGGCGATACATGAGGGACTGGGAGAGATTAGACAGGGTTTGCTGGGACTCCAGGAATTCCTGCAATTCAGGAGTTACATGGCGAGATTTCTTTTTTGCATGGGCCAGCAGCAAGCAGGAAGATGGAGTTTCCATTTCTTTTTAAAGCTGTTTTCCCAAAACTGTCACACATGAACAGCTTCTCCTTTTTTTTCTCCACTGTTTCAACCAGCTGGGGTACCCAGGGCAAGTCCTCAGAGTAATAACCCTCATGTAAACTGGAGAGGCTGAACTGGGCTCTCATTTCACCAGGAGCTAGACTTTGGAGCCTGACTGACAACATCCACAGCTGCCTCCAAAAAAATTCACCACTTAGAAAGGGCTAATTAGTATGAGGTAATTAGTTTCAGGCAAAGAATGTTTGAAAAATAATCTGTGTGTGTAAGGTCAGCCATCCTAGGTTTTGTTCAACATACTTTTTTTTTCTCTGCTGCTGAAACAGATCCCAGAAAGATGATGTAAGACACCTAAACTAGGCAGATGCTGGAGATTCAGAGACTCAAGTGTTTAAATGTACTAAAATGCTTAAAAGATGCAACTTCAACCCTAAATGCTTCTGATGTAACAGGCATATAAAATGCGGAAGTTTCATGGATGATGCTAATTATCCTAATAGCTCATCTATTTTCCCATACACCCCCACACTTAGTCTCTTGGTTTGCCAGGGGAAACAAACAAGACAACACAAAAGCGATCCAGCAGAAGACAGATGTGCCGACGATGAGGTCTTGCAAGAGTCGTGGCTACATTCATTTGCCACTAGGCTCCTGCCTGGTCATGGGGCAGCTGTGAAAACAAGGCCCCTGAGAAAGCACCATGAGAAGCCAAAATGGAAATGCTGACACAACCCCAAAGTAATAGCAGCCAATCTCAGCCACAGATGCTACAGTGGGAGCTTTCTTGCATTGTTGTTGTTTTTCCCTAAAATAGCCTGTAAGATAAAGAGAGCCAGTGATTAGCTAAGTACCATCTCCCCTGATATGCGTTTGCCCATTATCTGCTCCTGACACCTAATATCTAATTGCACTGAAACGTCCCAGCAGGACAGCCTGGTCTAAGTGGGACTAAAAGACTGACTGTGGGAGGAAATAAAAAAGGAAAAAAAAAGCTTGCTGGCACATCCAAGAAATGAAAAGGCTGCACTCCAGCAGGGTTAGGATGCCAGTATGGGGATTTCAACAGCAAGGGTGCAAAAGGTTACTTCTAGGAAAGGTTGGCTACCTCTCAGAAGCACAGCCAGTTTCCAAGCTACTGGGCCTGGTAAGGTTTCCTGCCTGCAAAAATAGCTGCATGCTCTCTGTCAATGAGACCTGGGCTCTTCCCTCTTTCCTTCCTGTTTGTAACACATTGCTTCAAGGACACCAGCAAGATCAGAGGCTCTCTGTGCTCCAGAAAGAGACAGCCCCTGCCTTGCCATGCTTAAAATCTGTGCAGGAAAAGCAACAGGGGAGAGGAAGCACTATAAACTCAAGGAGTTTTTTGTTGCCATCTTCTTTTTGGGGCTTGCTTTTTTTTTTTTTTTAATTAGTTCATTTCACTGATACATGACATTGTTTAAGTGTTTGTTGTAAACTAAACAGGAAGATATCAGTAATTTGGGAACTTCGTGCTGTTCATGCTGGAGAGAGAAAAATCTTTAATCCTTAAAAAGCAGCAAAGGAAAATTCTAGAGTCTAGCTCTGCTGACAATTTTTGGCTAAAAGGTTTGTCTTCTACATCGTCTTCTCTCATGACAAAGTGATTTTGGGTTATGAACTGCAGATGCATGGAAAATGCCTAATGCCCAGGAAGAAGGCAGAGGTTTTTGGATTAGGTTGCAGTGCTTTGTGGCTTGCACATCAACAAAGCAACAGTCATGATGAACACATGCATCCATAACAGTTATGACATGGCATAAGAGGTTCACTGTCCCCAAAACCAGTGACATACTTCTCCATCCTCTGACACGTCTGACATGCCTCTGAATACTGTGTTACCCAATGCAAAATGTAACTTAGAACACTCAGAGACATTGCTTTACTTGGCTTTGAAATCAGTCTGGAAGCACCTCAGTTATCCAATGATGGAAATGGTCATGATGAACTATATTGCTATTCTGCCAAAGATGTGTGCAAGCATCTTAAAGCCCTAAAACCACTCTGAGCCCTCTAATCTAAGCAGAAGCAGTAGTGCTTGAGTCTTGGTCCAGACTCAGGTTTTAGGACTTGAGATCTAATCATAATTAGGCTGCAGAATTCATTTCCACGATGCTGGAATCACCTAGGCTGGTCTGATCAGATTCATACCACCTAGAGAAGCATAAAAAGGCTCCCAAACCCCACCTCACACTGCTGTAATGTCATTCCTGTTTTCCTGACCCTCGTGCTAAATGGGACCAAATTAAGAAAACAGACCTCTCTGGTCATGCGTTGCAAATCCAGAACCAAACACCATTAAGTCTGGATTTGGATTTAACAAAAGCGTTTCCTCCACATAAAAATTAGCATGTAGATATAACAGATAAAGCCTTCAACTGATGCCCATTCCTTGTGCAATAACATGCCATAAACAGAAGTTTTACTATACATACTGTTGGGCCGTATTTGTCATACAGGCTATTGGTTTGCAAGACAACTGCAACTTTTTTCTCTTTATGTGAAAAAGCAAAAGGAATACACGCAGCTCTGCTAGGAATGGATGACGAGCCAGCTGACTGTGTGGGTCAGGATTAGAGAACAGACCACTGTCATCAATGCTGTGATGGGTGTCTCTAACAGACCATCTGCTCAGGGAGAAGAAGTAGATGAAGCCTTCAGAGAACTGGAAGAAACCTCACATTCAGGGCACCTGGTCTTCATGGGGGACTTGAACCATCCCATTATCTGCTGGAAGGGCAGCAGGGCACAAGCAGTCCAGGAGGTTTCTGGAGTACATTGATGATAACTTCCTGACACGGGTGATCAAGGGAGTGACAAGAGGAGACACCCTGCTGGACCTGATACACAACGAAGAACTGGTCAGGGATGTGAAGGTTAGGGACAGCTTTGGCTGCAGTGACTATGAATGGTGGAGTGCAGGAACCTAAGAGGAAGGAGCAGGGCAAAAAGGATTGCAGCCTTAGACTTCAAGAGACCATACTTCTGCCTGTTCAGTGATCTGCTTGGAAGAGTCCCATGGGAGAAGGGTCCTGGAGAGAGGACAGGTCTGCCAAGGTGGCTGATTTTCATGGATCACCTCCTCAAAGTTCAAGAATGATCTATCCCCATGGGCAGGAAGTAAAGTAAAGGTAACAGGGAGGCTTGCATGGATGAACAAGAAGCTCTTGACTAAATTCAGTCATAAAACAGAAGTATGTGGAAGCCAATCAGCTTTACCTTGATCCCTGGGAAATTGGTATAGAAAATAAACCTGAAAGCCAAACATATTATAGACAAGAATGTAAGTGGTAGTAGTTAGCAAGGATTTGCAAAGGGGAAATCATGCCAGACCAACTGGATAGCCTTCTATCTAGCCTACCACAGTGGAGATGGGGAGATTAGTGGATGTTGTCTATCTCAACTTCAGCAAGGCTTCTGGCATTGTCTCCCATAACATCCTCATTGATAAACTGATTAAGTATAGACTAGATAAATGGACAGCAAGGTGGATTGAAAACTGAGTGAACTGCCGGACACAACAGGTTGTGATCAGCAGCACAAAGTCCAACTGGAGGCCAGTCACTAGCTAGGGGTCAATACTGGGTCTGGTACTGTTTGACATCTTCATCAATGACCTGCACAGTGGGACTGGATGCACCTTCAACAAGTTTGCAGAGGATGCAAAACTGGGAGGAGTGGTTGTTGTACCAGATGGTCGTGGCTGCCATTCAGAGGGACCTCAACAGGTTGGAGAAATGTGCAAACTGAAACCTCATGGAGTTCAACAAGGGAATATGCGAAGTCCTAGAGCTGGGGAGGAACCGTGCACCAGGACAGGCTGGAGGTATCTCCATCTTGGAGATATTAAAAAACAGACTGGACATGGCCCTGAGCAACTTGCTCCAGCTTCCCCTGTTTTGAGCAGGGCATTTGGACTAGATGGTCTCCAGAGGTCCCTTCCCACCTCAGCTATTCTCTGATTCTGTTAAGTTCTCATGGAGCATATGGAAAGTGTGCAAATACGCTGGCTTTACAGTGCATGAATAAACTTGTTAGATGCTAAGACTGCCTAATAGCTATTGTACCTTCAAGTAAAAGATGACTATGAAAGCTGTCAGAAAGATGAAGGCTGCCACAGGTGACACAAGAGGGAATGCTGTATACCTCCACAAGCACAGCAAGCAATGCACAAATACATACCGCACTAGCTAGGGCCAAATACGAAGTCCTCTCTCTTCTTTTCATTTTACTCTTATTTCAGCTTTTATTCAGGAATGAGGTTACAGTTTTGTCACTGAATGTCAGAGGTGCAGGGTCAAGTGTCTCTCACTCTCCCTCTTTCAAAGGTACATTTCATTCCAGATCAGAGATTTGAACCTGGAGCTCCATATCCTGAGCCAGCAACCTGAACTCAAGATGAGGAGCACCACACTGTCTTGCTCTTCTGTCTTGGCCTCTCTCTTGGGATATTCCTACTTACATTCTCTTCAAAACTTCTACCTCTTCACAAGTACATTGGTCTCAACAAAAGTACAAAAACAATTTCAGGAAAGCTTCATTTAACAAAAATGTTCACATCACCTCTAGTGGTGACTTAACTTTCTCTAAGTACACACGAGTCCAGCTGCAATGTGTGTTGTGTAAACCTGGACTGACTCTGCTGAAGTCAGCAGATGTGGTCCAGATTTGCAGTGCTTTCTTGGAATGAAGAACTTTGCCTTCTATTTATAACATACTTCCTTGCTAAAGAAATAGCCTTGAAATGGCATTCACTTTTTCAGTAAATGCTTTGGGGGGGTGGGGGGGAAGACCGTCAATTACCAAAAAAACCCCTTCCTATGCAATGGCAAAACATAGCTTGTAAACCAAGTTTTGCTGTTATGCTGACACAAAGCTGGAGTCATCCTGATCTTGTCAGTAACATGACTGCACATTCACTCTAATTTAAACAGGCAGCAGAAAGCTGTTCTCATGCAAATAATACACAAATCTGCCAGGAATTGGTAATACTTAGCTCAATTTGACAGCTATGTATACTATCAGACAAATATTGATGATAAATAAAGATAGTGAATGACAAATTTGTTTAGCAGCCTAAGCAATTAATAACAAAAGACAGACAGACAGATGAAATCTGTAAGCACATAGAAATGATCCACTAATTGCATTGCATGTAAGCAGCAAAAGTGGACAGTTTTTATTGTTTTGTTTTTCAGAAAGACAAACTTATAAGAAAGTTTAAAAATATGGTGCTTATCTGTGGCTGCAGCTCCCCCCTGAGCAGGGCAATGCCATATCTGCCAGGTACTTTTCAGGTGTCCTACCCCTAGCTTCTCTGCTCCACAAGGGAACCGGAACACCAATAGCACCCCCCACCTTAGATTTTCCTCCCATTAGTCAGGCAACTTTCCTGTTGACTTAACTTCCTTTTCTTTAATGTTTCTAAGGTTGATCTTTCCAACATAAGTCCCATTCATATTTAATCTCTACCTCTGTTTAACTTGTCAAGGTTCTAATAAATGAGGAGAGCACTCCTGGCCGAAGGTTTTCCTCTGATCTGCTTGGTCCAAATAGGTACACGGAAGCATGTATATACTTCAAATGATACAGCTCACGTCTTGGAGGACGCAAGTGAGACTGCAGCCAGCAGCGGGGTGTGCAGGCACCCCAGTCACACAGCAGACCCACCACTGCACCTCTTCATATTGAGATAGGTATCAGGTTCCAGCACCCACCTTAGCCTTGTTTGCATGTCCCAGTTAATCCCAAGGACAAGGGAGGGAACCTCCAAAGGGTGAAAATGGCCACGGAGTAGATTAAGTAAAAGCAATTTCAAGGACTGCAGGAGGCTGGGATGTGGGGTTCACCATGGTCTCCTCCCACCTTGGAAAGAGACTACTTTGGACGGTCCCTCCACCTTTTTGTCAGGAGCAGGGACTGATCCCGCTCCCTTGGCCCCAAGGGAACTGCTTTGGTTCCAAGGCCTTATTCATCAGTGTAACTTCTGCTGAAGGAATGGGGCAAATCCCATAACACCCTTCAAATTAAAGTGTAGGACACTTGATGGGACAAGAGCTGGCCCTGGCCAGCTGAAAGGGACACAAACACCAGAAAACAAGACTAACTGCTACGTTTCAGAAATCTTACTTCTATTTGACCGCACCTTCATCCCTTTGCCCCTGAAAATTTTGGTGTCCTCGTTGCTTACAGCCCCAGAGACGGCTCCCATCATGACCAGGACCTTCCCCTCTCTCCCTTCTGTCACTCACTGCCCAACTCCCCGACCCTCGCCCACCAGCACTGGCTCTCCTCACACACACTGGGCCCACCAGCTACCTCAGGAATTTACATGCCCTACCCACCATGTCCTGCTACATCCACCATGTCGCGCCTGACCCGCCACGTCACACCCTACCCACCACACCACCAACCCAGCTCCTCACAGCAGCCATTGCAGCAGAGAGAATGAAGCACAGGCCCTTCTCTGCCTTAGCTGCCAATTTTTCCTCCCCCAACCTCCGCACCAGTAGGCATTTATCTGAAAAAAGTCACCTTTGAAGCCAAAACCCATGCGGGGGCTGGACGATGGGAACAGGGGGGCCTTTCCATCCATGCTGTCCAGACGCTCCAGCAAGCGGCACTATCTCAGGCTTGGCTCCCTCCTCAGCCCCCAGACAAACGTGGCTTCCCTCTTGACTTGCTATTTAAAAACCGTCCCAAGACTGGCATTCAGCGGTTTCAGATTAACAAGCTGGAGCCATTAGCAGGCGGGTGGTGTCCCCGTCTGCTGCGAAGCCCCGGGTGCCCCCACAGCAGAGCTGCTGCTGCCTCCATGTCAGACCAGTCCATTTATTTACTGGTGGGTTTGCCTTATTTTTTAATTTAAGGAGGACAGTTTAATAAAACAGATTAGAAGCTCCAATTCCAGGGGAGAGGAGGCTCAGTCATGGGTACCTGTTGCATAAATTTAAGGTTTTATTGCATTTACACGTTCCCTCTCAGTGCACTTTACCAGAATAGCTCTTTATCTGCAGACACAGCTCATTGACCTGGGCTGAACATGGAGCCTGTACCGAGGCGGACAACACAACCAAGATCATTTGGCTCCCGGAGTTGTGTCCCTCCACCCACATCCTGCACAGCCTGCAGGGCAGGGTATTGAAAGCCTCCTGCCAGCCAGAGGTAGGCAGAAGGTAGGTATTTTGTTTCACGTACAATTTCAGGGATTTTGAAATCTGGACTGACGTGGAGCAGCAGCATCACCTGAAGTGTGGAAATTGTCTTAAAAGAAAAGCCTTTTTTTCAAGAGGATTATTTAGGTCTGAAGTTCAGTAAAGCCCACACAATTCTGTGAGGTGCTTTCACTTCAGTGGATGGAATTGCAATTTCAGATGGAAAATAGTTTTTTTCCCTGGTTCTATCAGAGCTAATGTAATTATACACACAGAAAAGAGAGAGCGTATATTTGTCATTCTGCTACACCCAGGGCTGTCATTTACAGTGATGCAAAACAGGTTAAAGCCCTGTCACATTGACACAGTAGGGTTTTACATCATGATCATTACGGCAGTTCCCTCAAGGTCCCAGTCAGGATCAGAGCCTTGATCAAATGAGGTATAGTGCAAACACAAAATGAGAGAGCACATCCAAATGGAGCAACCGACAGGAAGCAGAAGGATGAATAGAGCTACAAAACGAATCGGCCAAGGTCCCACAGCAGGTTGACTGCAGAGGCAGGAATCACTCCAAGGGCAGGTCACACCACCCTTCACACAGGTTTGCACAACTGTAAGTGAGGAGGCACTTTAAAATCAGACTCATTGTATAGGGAAACATGGCTTTGGGACACTACTGGTCCAGACGTACATGCATGGGGCCTCCTCTTCACAGCTCACAGCTGCACTCTCGCTTTCTGTGGCAAACTGGGACCAAAACAGCACCTTCAGTAGATGGTGACATCGTTTAATACCTTTGCTTGCTTAGTGCACCTGGCCAAGAAAAACTGCAGACATTTTGTGTTGATTTGGGATGCAGGTGAAGAGTCCAGCACTCTCAGGATTTAGCTGCAGCATGAGAAGACTGGGGAGACTGATGAGGGGTAGAGGAGAAGAAAAAAATAAGCAATTGCAAGAGGGTTGACAGTGGTGGAGCCTGGGTTATAAAAACCAGCTGCAAAACACAAACTGGCTTTAATGTTCAGAAGCAACTCAAAAAAAGCCACAGGAACATGGACAGACATTTACGTCATCCTTGTGCTAGCACAAGGCAGCTCCATGCAGATGGGGTAACTGCTCGAGCTGTAACCATCTGAAGGGCTGAAGTGGCAATCTCCAAAGCCAGTGGATGGTAAAAGCCTCAGTTACAGTGGGTTAAACCTCTCAGCAAGTTCTGGGACCAGCTTGCCATTTTACATGGCCGTGCTGCACCCTACAAGCCATGGAGTGTTACGCTTCTTTCCATGTGTCCAGTGATGACAGCACAGTGATTAGATGGCATCACCTCTCGGGTAACACCATCAAGTCACAGCATGCAAATCTGTGGGGCTGGAAGATGGAGGGGCAACCTGTGGGGATCCACCAACTTTGTTACCCTGAAATTCCTAAGTTGCTCGTGCCTGCTAAAAAAAATGGCTGCTATGGAAGAGATCTGATAAAAAAAAGAACAAAAGCAATTGCATTTTAATCCCAAAAAGTGCATAGTTGAAGTCCATGGAAAACCTGGTCTGGGATCCCTAGAAGATAAGCTGCATCCTAGGCTAAAAAGCCATCTTGGTGAGTCCTCGGTGGGCAATATTTTGCTCCCAATGAAACACCCATCCCTTCTAAATACCCATATCAAAGAGCAACCTCATCCACACCATCCACCAAAAGCAGTCTTCAGAACAGCCACTCACATGGCATCCTCCACCTCCCACTGGTGCCCACCCAGCAGCACAAGGACCATGAGTGAGCAGATGCCTCTGCTCTGCCAGCTCGAGCCCAGGCTGGCACATGGTTTGAAGGTGGTAGGTTCAGAGGACAGCAGTGAGGGCCACCCACCCCGGGAGGCACAGACCCGCATGCAGCCCATGCATTTACTTGCAACCATTTCTGCTTTGTAATTTTTGAAAGCAGTTTTTACGGGCCAACATTAGAGAGAAACCACAAGATTGCAGAGGCCCACCAGAGCTGAAACTGTGGGCACCCATAACAGTAGACAGAAATTCTCTAGGAACCTCAAGCCCATCACCAGGCACTGACTCCTTTGTGTCCCTTCAGATTCAGATGAGGAGAACAGGCATTAAATCCGCAGCAGATCTGTGGTTTAGGACTCCAGTTAACAAAGGAAGCTTTGCCTTGCTTATTTTTACATTCCAGTTGTACATAAACAACGAATATCATCTGCTTTGGAGGATTTAAAGTCTGTAGATCTTGCTGTCAATGTTAAGGTGCTTGGCCGGTGCTATCAGCCTCTGTTCATTGGGTCTGATATGCCAGGTTGATATTTTTTTTTCCTCTAATGTTTTAGAAAGCAAGGGGAGCACTAGAGAAGGGAAAATTGAGGTTGCTTTTGAAGAATTGTTTGCTGTTAGGGAAGGCAAGGAAACACTTCTGGTTCAGATTAGCAAGATTGAGTAATGACTGAAGAGACCTTTCGCTACGAGCCCTCGTGTTTTATCAGCACATGAGCTCTTTGCTGGTGCACTCTCCAGCCCAGTTCTGACCATTAAAGCAATGGCATTTTCAGCACTGTTTCCCTCCAGAGGCCGTCCTGTAAGCTCAAATGTCTGGAGCTATTTACACTGCCTATCTTTACCCTCTTATGTAGAGGGTCAGAGTAGACACCACTCTGAGTCCTCACTTAGATACCCAAATTAGATGCCTACAGTTAGATGATACCCCCACTTTCTCACACGCTCCCTTTCAGGTCCTTCTCATACTGTCAGACTAGGGATAAAACCCCAAGAAACCTGAGCATCCACAAAACTAAGTGTCTCTCTCTCTAGGATTGTATTACCCCAGGAACAAACTGCATCCTTTGCCAGGGAGCGAGCTATGGTTCAACTGGTTGTTGGCTGTTGGCTTGGGCAGATTACAAAGGAAAGCTCATCGACTTCCTTGCACTTTCATGCCCATTAAAGAGAAACCATGGATGAAATGCAGGATCAGCCTCCCGCACTCAGACACCTGTCTAGAGAGGCAGTGCCTTGCACCCAGGGGTTGATTTGTAATGAGACAGGGAGAAGCAGAGAAAAGCCTCCCTCCGAATGCACACAGCACCTGTCCAAACGGTCAGCTTGCCTCCGGCGGTCTCGCTTTGACACATTACACACTGGATTTGGGCTGTGAAACGTTGCATTGCAATACATCTGCAAAAGTAACAACCACCATAAAAGGAACCCGGGGCAGAGGGGGGGGAGAGCTCCCGGTTTCCTGCAAATTGTAACTAGCAGGAATTAAAATGTAAGAGAAACACCCTCCAGGGTCTTCACAGAAGCTATAAACCCAAGCAACTGTTTTGCCAGGTGTTATTGTGCAGCGCCTGCTGTTAAAGCAACTCTTTGCTGGCACCTCGCCTGTCTCATCTTCCCAGTACCCCTGAGCCCACTGGGCAGGCAGTGCCAAGCAGGGGCAGGCAGGGAAGTTATTAGCCAGCACCGCTCGGCAAGGGCTGAACCGTCGACGGGCTTTGAGCAGCTGAATGAAGTGTTGTCATTTCCCAGCTGGGAGCGGGAAAGAGCACAGTGCTGCTTCCTGATGCTGTTATTTTATTTTGCAGCGGCTTCCCCTTCCCGCTGTCTGAATGTCACAGATTACTTCACTGTTGTGCGAGCCCTGGGGAGGGGGGGAGCAGAGGGGGAAGCGAAAAATCTGGCGAGCGCTTTCCCGAGCTGCGGGCATCCCTGATGCCCCAGCTGCTATACAGAAACCAGAGACTGGAAGGGAAGGGTGGAAAATTCACCTTTTGGGAAGCAAGAGCCATGCACAGGTCAGTAACCCACCCACCAAGATCTGCAAACACCCCAGGATCCTGCTCTCACTCCCATCTATTTAACCCCTCTGCACTAAGGCTCGCAATGTCTTGCTGGCTCAGGAAATATAAGCCCCGGGCTGCTTTTTGGAGCCTGTCAGCAGTGCTCTTTTGTCAAGCAGAGGCCTTCCTGTCAAGTGATACAAAGTGCTCACTCTCCTTTTCCCCTTGGGAGCTGCACATGCTTCCTCCCGCAGCAGCCCCAGCCTTTGTCAGCCCAAGGGAGCAGGGCAGCTGGCAGGACGCCTGAGTGTCTGGCAGGGAGACTGCTCTGTGCAGCCCCATAGCTCACCACCACGTTGCATGCAAAGGGCCTGGGCAAGGGAGGTGGTGGGGAACTTGGGGGATCAGACTAGAGAATGGCGGAAATCACTGGTCTGGATGAACAGCAAGGATCTGCACGTTGCTTCAGAGCAAAGCAACTCGGCTGATCCCACCTGCTCGGGGTTGATGCTCCTGTGCTAGAGACTGACCTACTGCTTGGCTGCTGGGAGATAGCATGCCAAAATGGAAAAAGCAACAGTGAGGACTACATCCAAAGGCAATATATGCAGCTTTCTAACCCTTTCCAACCTGTCTGGCTTCAAACTAGAGGCAGACAGAAAAGCAGAGGGTCTATTTGGTCAAGTCAGGACAAGTGCCACAGCCACATGATTTCATATAGTTTACAGAGAGCTCCTTCCCACAGAAGGAGTAAGCTGTCCAATCAGAGCTGAACTGAAGCACTCAGAGAGCTAACAAGAATAACTAAGAATAAGAAACAAAAGAAAGAGCCACAACATGATTTCCTCAATGATGCTACACAGCTACAGCAGCAGCCGTGAGAACACCAAATTCTCCAGCATACAGGAGAAGCCCCTTTCACCAGAGCACCCTTGTCTTCACTTATCTCTGAAATTTCATTTGGCCATGGCCCTGTTTTGGGGAATTGGCTCCGTATCTGTAAATTTACACACTTAGATTTGCACCCTGTAGGTTGTACACACAAAATAAACTAAGCCAAATTCAGTTCTTTCTCCATATCGTAATAACTAGCACCTCTGACCCTGGGTGAAGAGCCATGGGAGGGAGAGCAGACAGCACTCGTTTGAGCTGGGGTGATCTAACACCGACCTGCAACACTGCCACTGACTATCAGGTGGGTCATTCTCTTCTCCTTGCTGCTTGCCCTAGTGAAAACTCTTCCCTGGGCCTTGGATTTGTAAAGCAGGGACAAGGGTGCCAACTGTCTCTGTAAAGCATTTTAAGACCTATCCACTACAAGATGCAATACCCATGAATTTCAGCAGGACTGTTGCCTGAATAAGGTAGCACACAGAGACCTCAGAGGGTAGGCTGAGGCTACTAAAACCATCCCGTGTTTTAGTACAAAAAGAAGATGCAAATAAAAGTATTCTGCTTAATTTGTTCATTCTGAAAGAGATGGGAAGTTCTTTCTTCAGTATGCAAACACAGGAAGGATAATTAACAGCAGAGATTGGGGCAGCATGACGTGTCATTGTGACAGTCTTGTTTGTGGGTTCCCCATATAATTGTCATATCAGAAACAATTGTTATATCTGTAACATCTAGTAAAAGTTGAGTATTGTCAGACGCAATTAAATTTACATTTTCAATTTTTAAGCTTAAAGAGCATATTCAAATCACTGCAGAAAATACAAAAAGTCAGACTTAATGGCAAAATTAGTGTCTCAAGAAAGGGTTCTCCTCCAGTTGTGAAGGAGGTCCTGAATCACACTGACCTCTAATTTTTCCTTTTATTTGCACAGTCAAAAAGACAATTCATTTTAACAGACAACACCAATAGAAAATCCTATGGCTCATGTGCATAACAGCATCAAGAGAGGAAGACCACAATAGTAGCCTGGAGCTCTCTCTTCTGTATAAAGCTTCTAGCCATCTATCTGGGAGGCTCTGCAGGACAGGCAGTAAAACCTCAACCTATATCAACTTCTTGGTGAAGTCCCGCAAACTAGGCAAAGATTAGTGTATCAGTGCTTGGTAGGAAAGGGTTGAGCTCCCAGACCACTTTTAACTCATCTAGCCTCATCCTGCATCCATGTGAGACAACCATGAGAGGAAAGTAGGGCTGTAGTTGCACAACTTATGTTGGCCTCAGTCACTGCTATGGCTGACGTCGGTTGTAAATTGGGTCAGTTTATTACAACTGCTTACAGCAGCACTAAGGGAGGGGTAGAGCAGGGCTGGTAGGTGGTCAGGGGCAGAAGGCAGGTAGGACCACTTCTCTCAGCAGCGGTACTAGCTTGTGAAGGCTGAAAGTACCAGTACTAGACACACAATCACACTGCCAGCTCTGGACTGAAGGACAAACCATTTGGTAGTACACAGCACTGCTTTGCAGTACTTCAGGCTAGGAAGTATTCGCCACCACCCCATGGTTTCAAGGAGCATTTAAGCAGACAGGTTGCATTAAATCCCATGTCAACATGCAGCCTCCGGCTCTGATGTTTGGATTGAGTGACTGTAACTCTCCACTGATCTCTGGGGTGACGGGGAAAACACTATCCTCACATCCCTCAAGGCACAAAGAAAATCTTTTCATTCCCACTTCTTCTTTTTCACCCCTCTTAAAGTGATGGCATTCCTCACCAGCTGTAATCAGCACACACGCTCTCCCAAAGTGCCATTTAATACCGTCACACAAAACTGCAGTGTGACCCACTTTGGGTTATTACGTGCAATAATTGCAAGACACAGCAGCTCCGGTCTGCCAGGCTCCAAGAGGCTTTCTGCAAGGGCACTCACTCAATTCCCCCTTTCTGTGGGCTCTCAGCTACATGCCTGAGAGGTGGACAGGATTTCTTTCCATCGCATCCACCCCCACCTCCACTTAATTTCGTGCTTGGACTGTGACTGCACTAACAGGGCATATCTAGTTTCTCCCTCATACACTGATTAAACCGACATGGTGCTTTGCACAGTCTTTCACGGACTCCTTATCTCAGTAACAAGAGGGAGGAAAAAGCACAAGGACAACTCTGAGCAAAGCAACACTGTCTCCTTTTCTGGCACTGGCAGAAGTCTCTCTGGGAAATGCTGTGCACCCTCTGTCAGGAAGCTGGGAGAGAAAAGTTACAACGGCTCAAGAGCTTGTCAGGGCAGGCCAGTCCCGGTAAATGGGAAATTCTGGAGGTCTATGTAACAACAATGTTTTCCAACCTTTTCACTATATTTTTCAACCATAGCCCATGAAGAGGTGGGTAGAAAGCAGAGGCTTGGAGCGGCTGTGCATAAAGGTTTTTCAGAAGTGGCCTCTGCTTCTGAGAGCTCTGCAGGAGATGACCAGGAGTGGATGGTGCCCTGCCCTGCCACAATGCACATCCAAGAAAATCAGGATTGTGGCTATGGAAGCGGGGCACTAAAGCCACAGCTGAGTGCTGCTACTTTACATCAGTCCAAAATTCATTAGATCAGTTT
Organism: Pandion haliaetus; assembly: GCA_013401275.1. Lineage (NCBI taxonomy): Eukaryota > Metazoa > Chordata > Aves > Accipitriformes > Pandionidae > Pandion > Pandion haliaetus. The sequence goes on along the minus strand of VYZV01038043.1, from coordinate 225,044 downwards.
TAAACAAGTTATTTTTCCCAGTACTTCCTTCTTGTCTGCCAGGCTTTGGTGTTGAATGTACTCTAGCAAGCTTACGAAGCTTTTTTGGAGGAACATCATGTTTTAGGACTAAAAAAATACAAAATCAGGGATTTACATCTAAACCCATTTCCTTGGTTTTTCAAATGGTCATAAAAGTGGGAAATATGCTAAGGCCAACAGTAATTACACAGGCAGTTGACACCATACCAGGATAAATGAGTGGGGGAGTGATGGGTAGACGCAGGGATGGGAGACAGCTCGCCTGACTTTAGGGAGTTGAGTCACTCCAAACATAGGATGCCCAGGGTACCACAAGATGCCCCAGGTCATCCATATGAAGCTGGCAGATAGGATGCTGAACCTATGGGATGCCTATATTTTTGCAGGGTAGCTGGGTCTTCGATAAGAGCCCCCATGTACTGGTTATCTGTGTTTGGGAAACTAAATAATAGCCTAGATTTCCACAATGCAGTTGTCTACGCTCAAGCTAGTTCCCTTCGGCTCCCTGTACCATGAGTATAGAGAGACCCTGTTCGTCTCATGATAATGCAGGCACCTAAACCAGGTCAGATGATTCCCACAGCAGATCTCCTAGCCCATAGCCCAGCATATTCTCTGCAAGGACACTGTTTGACAAGTGCTTCAGACAGCAATAGGGCAATGACTATAAAATAAGGATGGCTCCAAATCAAAACCTTTATCAGTCTTATGATTTGAAGCTCTAAGAGACCTTTGGAAAATGCAAATGCATAAACTTGTCTTTCCCTCCTGCCTTCTTGGGTTCTGGTACCCCAAGACAGGCTTTTCACTCCTAATGGGCTTGTAAAGCACTCACAGCTCCTTTCAGCTCATACTAAAACCATTCAACACCCTCACAAGTTCCTTGGTTTCTCAGAGGAGCCAGTCCAGCACCTCCAGAGCCAACTATAAGAAGAATACAATGCACGTATAAAAGAACAGACTGTTTCCAACCCACAGGTTAGAGGCTTTGCTTAGAGAACATCCAAACCTATCACAAGCATATTCACTGTCTTCAAATCCCCTTGCCATAGCCCTTGCAAAGATGGCAGCACCTGGAAGAGGATATGAGGGGAGCTGATTTCAAAGGCAGATTGATTACCTGGGACACACCTTGCTGATGCAGAGAGACCAGCTCGGACCTCAGCTTTCCCAGCAGTTACTTTGCTTGTCACACAAAGCTAAGTCTGAGAGACATTCATTATACTCACACATACCTACATGTGACATTTTTGCAGTTTAAAGCAGTCTTTTTTCAGGAGGAATTATCTTTGTTTGGCTTGGGGTTTTTGATGGGACCAGAGAATTGCAGCTGATATCACTATTGAATGGAGCTAGGCCAGGTGGGTTATCGTTCCAGATAGCCGGTCTGCTGGAAAGTGCTCTCACACACGCGTGCGCGTGCGCACACACACACACACAGAGTTTGGCTGTGCTGGTTAAAACACTGCAGCACTTACTGCTCCTTGAGGCCTATGAGTTCACTTCTAGGCTCCAAGCCAGCTTGGAAATCACATAACCCACATGAGCAACAAGGTTGTAAGGAGATGTTTGTCAAGAAAAAAGATAGTTCCTGAGTGCTGTTCCCCGCAGGACATATCTCAGCAACCCTGAAACCAAGATAGTAACTAGTCAACATTTCGGGGACTATCCTTGGTGAGGTCAGCCAACAAATGACGGCCCACCACCACGAGTGAGAGGGTTGCCACACTGGGGGAAAAAGGAGAAAGCACCTTCTAGGCCTGGCTCTTTTCTGCAGAGAAGCACAGAAATTTTGAGTCATACTCCAGCACTTTTATGTCAAGTAAAAGGGCCAAAGAGGCATAAGAGGGCCATAAATCATTTGTGCTGTCTGGAAAGACAGCGGAGCATGTGTAGTTACCTTCCAAGAACCTTCTTGCAAACACCAGCACAAGGGGCAAGGGGAGGATACCAGGTAATCAGAGGATGGCATGCTCAAGAGGCATAGAGCAATAGTGGGTGGCCTTACATGGTCCACAGGGCATCTTATTTATAGGCACGCTTCTAAAGGAGATTGCTAAACTGCCATGGGTCTCTTTCCCCCACCAGAGCAACACATGATAGGCAGGCAGCAAGGTGGAGAACTGCCTCTCAAAGATCTGTATTGATCTACCCACAGAATAAGGTCCCCTTCCCCAAATCCTGGCAGGCTGCCAGCCCTTCACAAATTCATGTTGCTGTGTCCTCCCTCTGCAGCACCTGGTGCACCAGCTTGGATCAGAATGGGGTCTGAGACATCGGGGGGATTAGGCAGCTTTGTCAGGCCAAATTTTGATACCTCACAAGCACATGCCACCACTGAGGAACCCCACCAAGGGGGTTTTGGCCCATCAAATGGGGATGAAATTTATGCTGAAAACAATCCAAATTAAGGGCAAACCACTATTGCATTGTGGTATAACAACCTGCATGAAAACACAGCTGTTGACATAATCAGGTTTCCCATCCCTAATAGTCAACTTTTTCTTATTTTGTTTTAATTTTTGCTGTTAAGAGGTAGCTCATTATTGGGGGGCGGGGGGGGCTGCTTATATTTTTTCAAACTAAATTGTGGCAGTGGTGTGCAGAGAACCACAGCACTTCCCCTCTCTCACCGGGTAAGCTGCAGCACAAAGGCTTGGGGCTGATCTCACATCCTCTTCAACAATTAAAAGTCAAGGCCAGCAGCACAGCCAAAACTTGACACGCTCTTTAGAGAACAAAGGTCACAAGATTGAAGTCTTCACTCCCAGCTTTGGCTGAAGCAGCATGAAACATCCTCTTCAAAACCTAAGGCAGTTGAATCTTTATCAGGTGATGATGGCTTTTTGGAGAATAAAGACAACTGACCTCTGTGTCTTCCCTCCTACTGTTCCACAAGAAACTTTCAAGCCACCTAATTAGTATAAATCATTTTCCAGTAAGTGCTCCTGCCCCATGACGGCCTCATCAGACACCAGGTCCAGAGATAAAGCTCCTGATGGCCGTGATAGCAGCTGGGCCAATGCTGGGTATGACAGCTGAAGCAAGCCAGAAGCTGGATGGTCACAGGCTATAGTTGGCCCCAGCTCCCTGCAGAGCAGAGCAGGCTGAGGTGGTCATTGCAGAGCTCCAGGTGTGACCTCTGCACAGCTGTAGGCCACATTGCCACCCAGCCAGGGGACAGGGGGCTGGAGAGGACAACAGCTGGGCAGGAAATGAGCCAAAGAAATGCTGCAATAGAAACCCCAGCACTCCTAATGCTTTTGCATAAATAGCGTTTTTGGAAGATTAAATAAAATAAAAAGTCATTACATGGTTAAATGGTTAATTTCACGGCTGCACTCATAAAGCTGACAGAAGTCAGTGCAGCCACGGGGAGGCCCTGTCCAAGCCTGACAGCACCCACACTGCCCCCACCCCCCAAAAAAAAAAAAAAATGAGGCTTCACTAAGTAATTTGGTTTTGGCTAATTTAAAATTAATCCTCAGAGCACGTTGCTTGGTCAGCTCTGGAGTCTCGAGTCCAAAAGACAGACGCATAGGACAGAAGCCAGCCATCTTCTTGCCCATCATGGGGCAGGACTAACATCCATCCCAGAATGTTCAGAAGTCCTTCCTGCCTGTTGTCCCTTCTCAATGCTTCCTGCTTTGTCTAGCATGCTGAAATCCTTACCCAATTCAAAGGTAGCCTCCAACTCGAGGAAACATTGTATGACTGGTGAGCAAAGCCTAACATGGTCCCAACTCCACCTTCTTTGCTCAAGGCAAGGATGACCCATGAGGAGAACCTACAACAGTGGACTGAAGTTGCCTTGGGGTTCATAGGATTCGTCTTAATCCTTTCCACTGCCTTGGACAGACTCTGGAAGTGGAGTGCAGACTGACTGCATTTCCCCACACGCTTTGGTTTGCTTCTAGCATAGTTCTTGTCCCAGCACAGAGCCTTCATGACATTTCTCCAGCAGCCAGGAAAAACCTTCACAAAAAGAGTATTTTAGGAGCTGTTTCCTCCTACCAATCTGAAGAGCAAGTGGCATTTTCCTATCATTAGCCCAATAAAAACAGAAAGCACAAGGTACCATAGAATTAGACTTCTCACTTCCATTAAGAACTCAAAGACCTAAACCTGAGCTCTTCCAAACTTGGGTTCAAATTGCAAAAATGAAACCAAGCAACCCCCACCAGCACGAGCACCAGGAAGGTATTTGGATTCAGCTATGAACTTAGAGAGATCTAAGTGTAAAGCAACACTTAAACAGAAATCAAACTGACTCTTTCCTCTCCTCAGATTGTGGTCACTCCTTAGGTACTGATGTGGTAAGAAGGAAGATTCAGGTCATTAATCCAGCAGAAAATGTTTTGTTGCATTAGTTTTCAGTTGTGTTATGAGTCCGACTGGCCCAGTGCAGCCAGAGAAGTGTGAGAAGGCAGCAGGCAGCCAGCAGCAGGAAAGGATGTGGGAAGAGAAGGGCCTCCATAATGAAATTCACCCGAAAATATTATTTTTATATGAAGCACAGCCTCTGCAGAGAAATAGTTCTTTGTCCCAATGCAGAGAACACACTTCAAGCAAGAGCTGCTAAGGCAGAATTTCCCTTGTGCAATTTCCTGCTAAAGGTATGCTGCAGAACCTAGTACTGCCTCCATGTGCCCTACCTGCTCTGGGGTTAAGACAAAACATTTCCAGCCATGTCCTTGAATAAATAAGTACTCCATTTCATGTATTGATCCACTCCACTTTTACTGAGCCAAACTCAAAATCTTCATCCAGTACCACTAAAGTCAGTGGGGCTGCACTGCCAGGGCCCCGGGCAGAATTGCTCCACTCCGCAAAGTGTCATCTGTGTTAATTGAGGCTCAGAAAACAAGACATTTAATAAAACATGAGGTAGCTTTGATCAGGTTACACTAACTGATACCTTAAATTCCAGCATGTAATTCTAGTTTTAAAAACTTTTGTCTCCCCCAAAAAATCTAAGAGGGAGAAAAATCCCAAATTTTCTTCAGTTTTCTTTTCTGTGATGCTGAAGAGATTCTAAAAGATGGATCGAGTAGAATAAATTACATTTTAACTCTGGAATCAACTGCTAGGATCCTCCATCAAAGTTTATCCCTAGAAAACTGGATCCGGGTTTATCAGACATTAATTGCCTATATTAAAAAAAAAAAAAATCCCACCTCTTCCTAAACACTAGTGATTAAAAAAATAAAATTGATAAAGAAGTCATAATGGATGAACACACACATGCATTCACCCTGCTACTTACTAACCACAGCCCCTAATAGGAGATAATGGAAGCTGCTTTCAAATGAAACGTCTAAATGGGTCTAGAGCTTGTTTTCTCCAAACTCAGCCAGGCATTACTGCTGCCACAGCCACTTTCAATCAAGCTTTTACTGCAAAGCAAAACAAAGGAAGAAGTTAAATCCATGGGAGATTTCCAATGAATACTTAAAAATCTTTTCATGGGACTGAGTGAGGGAACTCTGTACCAGCAGTGACCTCAGAAATCTGGTGAGTTCACTACGTTGCAGACTGTTCCATCTCTCCACTAGATTTTAATTAGCTAATTCAAGGCCTTGTATGGAGGAGGAAAGAGTAGTGCTTAAGCAGCAGAAAGTTCAACTAAATTTGCTGTGTGCTTGGAATTTAATACACAAATACCATGATCCTTTTGGGGACTGTTATTTTACTCAGTTAAAGGTAGACATACAGCCACTTGGAGCTTTTCAAAGGATCATGTATACAGACAGTGTGCCTATGCACGCAGCTGCAAGCAGCTCTTCTTATATCAAGTATATGCCCAGATTTGCACACCATGCGTACGCTTTCCGATGCGAGTGGGATGTATGCATGGGGAGAGGTACTGCTGCACTGTACGCGGGCAAATTCGCAACTGTGCAGACAGACAACACACACCAGAGCCATTTTCCCTGCCTGCCTGTTTTTCCCCCCATAAACTCTTTTCACCCGTCTGAGGAACAAAGCCAGCAGTTGAAAGATTCAGCAAAAGTGCCTTGTTACGCAGAATAAAGAGATACTTTAACTCAGCTGTCAATAAGTTTTGCCCATTTACATGTGTGCGGAACACTTTGAATAAATTACGTTTCCAGGATTTAGCTCCACAACACTGGCCTAACAAAAGCGGACTTACAGCTCTGGGTGAGGGGAGGGGGCCAAGGGGGAAACACATCTACACAAGATAAAATCCCTTCCAAAACCATGAGGGCAAAATGGGTTGGTGTTTTTCTTTGAAGAGCATGGCTTTTACATCACTTTCAATCTATTCTCAGACACATTTTCTGCATTAAAAAGCTGGGTTTGCATCAACCATAGAGAGTCAGTTCCACATATGGTCTCTGTGGGGGTGAGGATGTGATGGGTTTGTTTTTTTAATTACAGATCTAACAAAAGTAAAAATGATGGTGGAAACCATGGTGTGCTGCTGATGTCAGGTGGAGGTGTGTACCTTGGGGGTCAGATTTTCCTTTGAGAGTGAAATCTGCTGTTCCAGCTTTTAGCAGGACCAGCAGCCAGCAGAAATGCTTACAAGACACTGGCTGGGCTTTATAGCTTATTTTAAATATGCACACATATGTCCCCGAGTGACTGCTCTATCTGCAAAAAATTTACCTGTGAGGAGTGAAATAGGGGAGGATGCAGTCTGTCACATCACCAGGGGGGCAGGAAAAGCATCTTTCTCAGGAACCAGTCCTACACCAGGGGAATCACTTCAGCATTTTGCTAAAAGACCCTAAAGAGGTGAAACCCACTGGGGTAATGTCAGTGGGATTTGTTAAGAAAAAATTGGGAAATTAGGTTTCATGATTATTGAAAGGACACTACCAGATGGCAGAGATTCACCTCTATCCTTTACCTGCCTGCAGGGAAATAATCATATAGAGAGATGTTAGAATGGGTTTAATCAAACATAGTTTGTGCCCCTATAAGACACTAAGTAGATGAAGCTCCCAGCTCTGTGCCAGATCCGACAGACCAGCCACTCTAACGGTACACGCTGATCTTCACATCCTTCAAACTGTAATGCCATGAAATAAGGCCTGGATGCCTTCCAGGGTTGCACTGGTCAGTGACTTTAATAAAAATAAGTGAAGAAAAATATGTCCATGAAGCTGAAAGATCAGGCAAGTTCCCCACAAAAACAGCAACTGAAAATATCCCCAGCTGACAGGCTCTACAGTGCTTCGATGACAGCAGTTTGGGATGGGCAGCCAAAAAGAGCTAAAGACTACACGATTCCTTCCTCCTCGAAGGCAGCAAACATGAATTCCTGACCTCCCTGATATGAAAACCAAATACACTGGAAGCAAGAGAAAAGGAAACCACCAACATCACAGCTTCATGTTTAATATCAACGGGAACATGCAGAACCTTTCTTCACGGCTTCAAACAAATGAGTGACTCATTCCCTTTGCAGCAGTAACCCTCACAAGCATTGCCAGCGAAAGAAACAACGTGGGAAAAAAAAAAAAAACATCTCAGTTAGGTGAGTTCTCTGCCCCCAGCACTCACCAGCAAACGGTGCTTGACAAATGATACGGGAAAACTTTTGAAAAATTTCTCATTGTCGTCCAAAACGGCCTCTCCGTAATTACCACCCTAAGCCAGTCAAAACCACTGCCAGAAGCGTGCCGATTTCAATGCTTTTAATCTTATCTGCGGAAAAGGATCCAGGGCATCAGCTTCAGTGATGTTTCCAGGAAGAGGAGCCCTAATCAAGCATTTCTCCCCATGAATAACAGACAAGGAATGTCTCCGCTTGGCCAGTAGTAGCCTGAGAAAAATTAACAAAACATTGTCAAATCCACTTTGGAAGCAGGGGAGAGCTAGCAGTGGGTACGACTGCTGTCTTATCTTCACCAGTACAGATGTTGTGAGGGCAAGGCTGACCCATGGATGGCCTGTTGCTCCAAGCTAGCCTAACCAAATCTGCAAGGTCAAATGCAGACCTAGGGAACTGGTCTACCATGCTGGATGGCAATCACCCAAAATGGAGTTCTCTGCCCAAGAGATGCTTTTTTTTATTATTAAGAGAGTTGTAATCATCACTGATTTTCTTAAAGCTTCAGCTGCTGAAGCATGGCAGCAGTGTGAAAGTTGCTGTCAAAAAACATCCTTTTTTTTTTTAAGAGAACTCTGAATGTGCAGCAGAATTATTCCAAGAACCATAAACCACCTCAGGTATCAATCTGAGACTAACCAGCCCCAGCTTGGGGACTTGACCCATCGCTCCAGAAGGCACTAAGTGGGCCATGTTGACTTTTCACTAGCGGACACCCCTGAAAAAGAAAAGCAAATGTTTACAAGCTCTTTTTCATGCCAACTGGGCCTGGTCATTCCCAACAAAACCCCATGATCCCACACAGTTCGCAGACGGTACTGCATTTGCCAGGAATAATTGCTAATGTTGGGACGGCTGTTCCTAAGCAAGTAAAAGCACTTTCAAGTGTTTGCGTGCATGCAGATTTGCTATGGCACTTCTTAGAGATCTGACAACATGCAGCAAAGGGTCAACAGTTCTCTCTGCAAGGCCGTTTTGATATCTGCTGCAAGATAACACACCCTGCAGTCAAAGAGACTTACTTATTTTCTAGGCTCGTTATCAGTTGTTATTGTAAGTAAAGCAGTACTATGTCAAATGCCCCTTCATTTTGACCTTACCATGGGCAGGACCCACTAAGATCTCATGGAATGTGAAATAATCATTAATACAGTCTCTGTGGCGGTGCTAATAAATCATACAGCTCAACATCTTTTAACAAAGCAATAAAACTCTACCAAAGACACACCAATAAACCGCACATATGAGAACTCTTCAACCCCCAGCCTCTTCCTTCACATTCCAAAAATGCAGAAAAGCAGCAGTGATGTTGGCTCCCATCCTCTAATCACCAAATCCCCAATTACACTGAGGGAGCTGAAGATAACACAGATTTAAGACCTGGAAGGAAGCTTCTTCCAGAGGTAGAAGAAAGGTGTTAAATCAACAGTCCTGGGTAATGGATTCATTTACCATGACACTTCTCTGTGTGCAGACAGACGGGCAGCATAATGTCTATAGACCTTTGGCCTCCCATGCAAGCCCTTAAGAGAGGGGTTTGGTGGTACCTGAGCCTTCTGCAATGAGCTGAATTTCATGCCATAAGGAAGAGTTTTCCTTGTGTAAGGAAATGGGCTGGCTCACATATTAATCCTTCTAACACTTACTGAAGCCTGAGGGTGAATTCACATTTATTGGCTTTAAATTAGCTTTTCCTTTTCCACTTCAAAGAAGCCATTCCTGATTTATACCAGGACGTGCTCAAAATCAGACCCCATCAGGACTCCTTCATCTCTAACTTCAGACATACACAGTGTAGGCACCTGAGGGGTCCCTCACCTCCCTTTACAGGAGGTAAAGGTGCTTTTAGGGCATGATGCATCTCAATCCCATGCAGGTAAATAGATTGGGCCAAATAAATCCTGCTCTGCAGCATAGCAGGGGCTCAATGAGCTTCTCTCCTTCACACTGTCAGAGGGATCATCAGGGCTCTGCACAGAGCACTTTTTGTTGGTGGCTTTATCTAACTGCTGCTGTGATTCAATGCTCCCTTTCATGACAGTGGGGTTCCAGGCCATTATGTCCACTTTCTCTGGTTTACACGAAGCAGGAGCTGCTGTATCAACCCTATATCTAGCTGTGATGAAGGCTACCAAGTCCTCTGCATGCGTCACCAGCCTTGTCAGCAAGGGCAGGATTTGCAGCACTAGCTCAGAGAGGAAAGTTTTGCTTCCAGCTCCTGATCCACCAGCCCCAACTCCTCCTCATGGCACAATCCCTCTGCTAGGACACTTAAAACAAAAGAACCACCACCACCAAAAAAAAAGTCATGTTTTCAGGGTCACTGTGAAATGATGTTGTTCTCAGCAAACAGAACTTCCTGAACATGATTTACTGATTTACTGTACATCCCAGCCGTGTTTCACAAAGAAAACAGCATGCAAGGTTGCAGGTCAGACCTTTGAGCCCCTCCTGCTTGGGATGCTAATTCCCTGCACAGTGGTGGGGCTTTCTGCCCCAAGGGCTATTAATCCTTCCCACTCTGGGGTATAAATTGATCACCAGGAGGGAAGAAAACCACCCCTTCCACCAAATACATGCAATATTGCACACTTAGGAGCAATTAGCCTGTGTGTGAAGCTCCCAGCTGCAGCTACTTTGCTGATAGTGGCCAAAACGTACCATGAGTCTGTCCTCGGATGTTTGTCCAGACAGTGTGAACTGTGATGTGTCCTTAGGCACTGGCACCCAGCAGGGAGGAGTTAGGGGCTCTGGGTAAGGGTGGCCTAACCTTGGCCAGGATATTAGGTAGCTAAGGAGTGAGCTAGAGCCTGTCAAGGCTCAAACTCAGGGAAAAAAACTGCAGTGGGGACTTGCCTGTGATTTACCCAGAGACTTTAATTACTGGCACTACATGCAGGTAGATGAACAGTAACCATATATATGATCACCATTAACTATCCCAGGAACTTAAATATGGCCAGGACTCAGCTCTTGTATTCACCTAAATTTAGGTGTCTAACTCCCATTACAGTCTGCAGAGAGCTGGTCAATACTAGCTCAATGCCCTACTTACTAACATCTCCATCAACTTTGAGGGCAGCTCAGACGCCGACACATAGATGACTTAATCTATGAGCTGAACACCTCTTGCGGTGCCTCGGTTTCATGCCACAGGACAACATTCCCGTGCCTGGTGGGGTGAGCCCTATGGAGGGGATGATGGGGCCCCCTGGAGCACCTTCCCCAGGTGCAACCAGCTTCTCACACGCCCCAGTGGTGCAGAGGCTCAATGCACCAGTGCAGCTGGCTCAGAAAATAATTTGTAGAGCTGCAGATACAGGGAGATCAGTTCTACCTGAGCAGGACCACACGGAGGGAGCCAAGTGCATGTCAAGCCTGCAGCCTCAAGGTTCATCAGGGCTGTCCTGGTGCTCCTTACAGGCTGCTGCCCACTTGAGAGGGGAGCCAGTGAGGGGAGCCCCGTGTGCAGGCAGTAGTTTTCAGAAACGCTTTTTCATTCTCACTAAATCCTCAATCCAAACCTTTCCCTTTTGCTGAAAGTCTTTGCAAACACTAGCAAAACCTTTCCCGTTAATCTTTCTTCATCTCACTAAAACAACACAGACTGTCTGTCTCCAGGGAAGGCTGTCACAGGATATGGGGGAGGAATCTATCATTTGTAATGCACGGAAATATAACTTACTTATATCAAAGGCATTTTCTGTAAAAAACAAATATGCAGCAAAGATTGGGAGGCCAAACCCCCATTGCCTTCAAGCTACTGTGCTTAGCAATCGTGTGAGCAACAGCCTGAGCAAACCCAATTAACTTGATTTGTAGATTGCACAGATTAGCAATTGTGTTCCAATAGCAAATCCCACAAGGAGCCCCTTTCTCTTATGTTTCTGTACTACTCCTCATTTGTTACCATATTACATTAAGGGCAACTATCTAAATCCCTTCAATTTATGTACCGCCAGGTATGTAACCCTGGCTTCCAATAGCACCTTGTGACCAAGAACTGTGAAGATCTCTGCAAATTTTAATTCTGAAAACACTCCAATGTCTACATCAGGTATATAAGCAAAAACCTTGACACTGAGGCATCGAGTGGCTCAATTTAGCTCTTAACACAGAAAGCTTGGAACAGAACCGAACCGAACTGTCTTTAGGACACGATTTCGGACAGGCTTCACACTTTAGCCCCCAGCCGTGCCAGGGCTCCTGCACCCTCCAACACCTCTGTCTTGATCCAAATTTAACTCTCAATGTGATCAGATCCAAATGTGAGACCCTTTGCACGGTAACAACCCAAACGAGGGGCATCTAAGCAAAAAAAAATACTCTGAAAACTGAAAAATGTTGCACGATCTGCTCCTAGAGTGGAAATTATTCTTTCAGCTTTATGAACAGTTACCTCTCAAGTAAACATGCCTTATGTGGAAGTACATAGTCAAAGTTGCAATTCTAGTAAAGTTTGTTTTAAACCAGAGATGCCTCTCTAAAATGAAGAGGTTTGTGAAGCTCAGAAAAAAAATACAGTGACGACAGAGGGGTAAGGAAAGATTATTTTTTTCTTTTTTGGTACTGCATCACCTAAAGAAACATGTTCTGCTAGTTAAAATAAAAAACCCAAGATATCTGATGAATAGTTCTACTGATATTGACTGGATTTCTATATTTTTAAAAACATGAGCACTTCATAAATACACTGAAATATTCTGTCATCGCTAGACAGAACACGCCAGTTTTCTATAAATACAGACATCTGGCGGTGGTTTCTTCTACTGTTATGGATTTCTGGTGTGAAGAACGCTACTTTGTGAGCAAATGCATGTTGGAAATTAATTTCATATGCGACAGGTTACATTAAAGAGCAAGAAAGATTTGCTGGGCAGAAGCGGTAACAAAAACACTGTGTTCCCATACTGCTCCTGACCCTCCATATGAGGTTGCCTGCATGATACTGTAGGCATAAAATATGTTCCTCCAAGCAATGCCGTGAAGCTTAATTAAAGCATGCTCACAAATTGCATTGAAATTTGAAAATAGGACTTGGTATTTGTTATTGTAATTCCAGCCATGGTGAAACATCACTGAGAAAACAATGAATTAAATTGTTAAATATCAGTGAGTAACAGCATGCTTTGTACAAACTACGTGAGGGGTGCCACAGCAACAGCCAGGTATATAAAATCCAGTGTTATAGGCTGTGCCATGACTGACTGACTTTTTTTTTTTTGTGGGATTTCCAGCCAGATCTCTGTCCTAATCTGGCCCACAACACAACCGTCCACAGAGTTGCATCAGACAGAGGGCAAGCTGGGGACACACGGGGTCACTGCAAAGATGTGAGCATGGGGGGACACCTTACATCATTTAGGGCTCGCTCAGGCTGAAAATCTTGCACTCCAAGGGCAACAGAAGACATCTTTGTATAAGGGTATGGGCTACATTTTCTATCCACATCTGCCTGGCTCACCAGGCTCCCTATAACAAAATCATTAGCATCAGCTGGTAAATCAATTTTTGGCTGCAAAAGTTTCCTTTCTGGTTAACATAAGCCAAGTGTAAACACCCCCTCACAGGTTAACAAAAGCCAGCAGCCTGAACAGGGATAACACTTCAAGAAAAGGGGAGCCGAATCTGGGGTGAAGTTGAAAAGACAATTAATCACAAGCTTTCCTACACCATGACACATTTTTGCCAGTGATTGGGCATTTAGGGCGACACTGTTGCTCCTCATCCCCTTTAAACCCTGGCTGGGAGGAATATTTTCCAACTGGAGCCATTAAAACAGCAGGGCCCAGAGCTGCCCTTAGCATCCAGCCCTGGCTGCCCACCTTCCCCGCTCCCTTCAGTAAACACCGCTAATTCACGAAGTCCATTAGCACTCTTTTTCTTTCTCTCCCAAATCACCCTAAAAGCATTTCCAAATAAAGACAAACCCAAGAAGCCTCAATACCCTACGTTATCTTTGCAGGCTGGCTGCTGCCTTATCAGCTCTGACAAAACCAGCATTTAGGAAAAATTCAGTGGCCTTTGGGTGGAAGCTGGTTCCTAAGAAAACACGCAGCCAAATTGCTGGAAGTTGGTACCAGCAGAGAAGGTGAGCGGGCAAGAGACGGCCTGAAAGTCTCCGTCATCGTCTCACTGTTCTCTGTCAGGAAATAGGCTGCCATGTATGATTTTTAATTATTTTTTTAAAATTCACTTCTCATGCTTCACACCCATTGCACAGGCCAAGAGCTACAAGGGTGAACAATTACTTGAAATGCTGCTTGCTCTCATTAGGGACCGATGGAGTCCAGGCAAAGCCACCAGCTCTTGTTGCCAGGTCTCAAAGTGTATCAGAAATGGAAACAATAGAAGATCATGTCCGATGCTGTTGTTAGTATCACTGTCCTTCTGGGGAAGGATAAAGATGTTTTTTTCCCCACCCTCACTTGTAACAATGATGCTCTTTTTGGATAAACTCTGCATGGAAGAATTTCTTCACAAAAAGGAAAAGCAAAAGTCCTGTTTGCTCTTGCACGTAACTCACTGTGCACGGATTTTGGCAGCCACTTCGCACAGGAGTTGGACTTTCCCTTTGCAAGGGCATGAGGGTCCCACTCCTGAAGAAGTTATAAAATAGTTATAAAACACCTTTGCTTGACATTAATTGATGGGTAGAACGAGCTAGAGAGAGAAGAGCTGTCTCAAAGCCAAGGGCTGCTTTTCAGCGTCTCATTTGTAACTTGACAGAGGGAACAGCTGGTGGGAGGCTGTCTGCCTCTTGTCAACCCCAGAGGGAAGGACGGACAGACAGACCCTCCCCGGGGAGCTGCCCTGGTGTTATAAATGCCTCCAGTAGAGGGTGAGTGGCTTTCTACCTCTGACCTGACCCTTTCTCCCCCAGAGAGTCCTCACAAATCTTTCTCAACAGCTAGCAAAAATTGAAGTGACACAGCTGGGCCCCCAAAATGCCCTTTTTTTCTTTTTTTATCTACAAGTTTTGCCCAAGATAACATTGCAGGGGAGGCAGAGGAACGAAGCAAAGGGTACTGCAAGTGTGGAGCGTGTCTGCACAACCAGGCTCAGGCCCACACACGACAGCACTCTTAGGGGCACAGCACCCCCCCCCCAGCACCCAAAAATCATAAAGCAGACTTCAAAATAACAGGACTGCTTTAGAGGAGTCATGCAAAACTTGCTCCAGTTCTTTCTTTATTTACCCTCTGGTGTCTAATCCAGCCAACAAGGTTGATGCATGCAACTCTTATTTTCTATCTATCCTTCAAAATCATCAAGGCTGAAATCTTGTGGGTTAGTTTCTCTTTTCTTCTACTGAAAGCCGAGTTATTTTCTAATTTCCATGAGCCCAGAAAAATAATTTTAAGGAGAAAAACTCTGTGTCAGAATCCTTGTGAAATAATTACTACCACTTCAGCCTATGCTTAGGTGCTCCGTATTTCAAATAAGTGTAACATACTGTGTAAGGGGTCCTCAGCAAGTGTTTCTTTGAATACAAGCAATCCTCAGGTGCTTAAAAGTAAGCATGTGCTTAAACACTTGGTAAAAATGGTGTCTGAGATCAGAAACTTCTGTAGTTGCAAAAGTGCATTGAAATAACCAGTTTTGTACTTCCCCTTGCGTGTCTCCAGTGTCACGCTACATGGGTTTCAGTGGATTCAAACTGGGATGAATTCAAATAGATGTGTCATACACTATTTTGCTTGTTTTATTTGACTTTAATTACTTCTTAACAGTACTGCTGTTTGAAAAAAAAATCTTTCTCAATTGAGGGTGTTGGTTCCGCCTGGGGCTGCTTGGCCCTTTTCCACTGAAATGCCCTTTCAACAACCACCACAAGCCTTTCCAAGCAAAACGAAATCTTTTGGAAGAACCTCTTTTTCTGCGCCTGTGTGAAAATTTGCCTTTCTCAGTGCTCTTCCCCACCCCCAGATTTTAGGTTGGCTTTTCTTTGCACTTTTCCAGGAGGGAACAGAAACCTACGTTGGGCTTCAGCGGGATGTGGAGCAACACTTGGGAGCAGTCAGGCCTTGTTGTTAGCATGCATGAAAACACCTTGCTGCTAATGATAATAATAATGCTTGAATAATCTCTGCAATTATTTTTTTTCATTCAAGGACTTTTGACAGTTGTTTCCATAAAAAACAATAAGCATGGTGTAATGCCTAGCTCTCCCTAAAGTCAACGATGAAGTTTGTAGAGAGGGGATGACTGGGCTTGTGATTCATACATATGAACCATGTTGGGTGTGCAGTGCAAGCCCATGAGCCCATGCATGAACGATACCTTTGCACCTGTTTCGCCTTGGGCACTTGCCCAGGGTTTGGGCACAAGGTTATCAGTCATGTGGGTCTGTACTGTAGCAGCAGCGAGAAATCCTTATTGGGGCAACGTCTGCTTTGCACAGGGTGCTGTAGGCAAATATGGGATCTCACCTTTCTCAGGTTTACACGGATAAAATAAAACTTGGCTGACCAATGGCTCTGGTTTTCAGAGGGAGCCTCTGTCAGAGTAAAACAAAGTATCCATACAAAAAGCTGTTAGTAACTTGCATTTAAGACTGTAGCTGTCTGTCATTCATTCTACATTTGACAGCTCTTAACACAACAACAGGGCTTTGGTACAATTAGGACTTCCAGGCACCAACCCCGATACTAAAAAAAAAATCACACCAACTATAATAACAACTTTGCCTTATGCTGTATCAATTGTATCAACCAAAACTGTTGGTTGTTTGCTGACCTGCTCTCCCAGAGCAGTATTAAATACTTTAGACATTGCAGTCCTCCTCCAGTTCTGCCTTAATATCTCTGTCTTGTAGCAAAATACCCTCCAACACATGCCACAGACAGAAGGCCCTGCTCTGTTTTTAAGGCTGGAATACTTAAAGCACAATGCTCATTCAATTACTTTAGTGCAATTTTCATCTCCCTCAGACAAGTTATTGGGTTTGCTGGTTGGGGTTTTTTGTATTTAGTATAGTATTGGCATTATTCTTGAAGAGGTAAAAGGGAAAGCGCCTGCAAGTACACAAACAGAAAGATCCAAATCAAGAGGCTATTAAAATTCATTCAGGCTTGTTCCTCTCTGCTATTATTTCAATTAGTGTCCAATAACTAAGCTGTTCCCTTTTAATTCTACACTGCACATTTTCTTCTTTCAAATACTTCTCTCAGTGGAAGTTCGACACTGTTTTTCCTTCTGGAGAAAGAAACCCCCAAGATGTATTTTCAAACTCCCGGCTCAGTGTTTCCCAGATATTTTGATTCAGGGACTGCTGCCAAGATTCACATTTTTCCACAGATCACTGCACACCCTCACACTCACAGCAGAAAGCCATCACAGTGACACAGACATGGGGATGGACTCTGGAGCAGTTCTTACTGCCCTGGTTCTTGTTGCCCTTATTGCTGTCCATGAGCCAGCATGGGAACTGATGTTTGCCCCTCTTGCATCGTCCAGGCCTGAGAAGATCTGGCAGATTTTAAAGGATATTAAAAAAAACCACATCCCTGCTGCCTTGGGATAATTATAGTTATTTAGTACCAAGTTCTGATTTTCCTGAACATGCCAGAGTTTAGCCTTGCAACGCAGAGTAGCCTCAGCAGCCTTCACGTGGGTACTGGGACATGCACCAGGATCTTCCCCTCTCTACAAAAAACTGGATCAATGGGCAAAAGCCCCAGTTTCTCTGGGGTGCAGGATCATGGTTCATCATGGTAGACACATGTCAATCATCCCTGGCTAGAATTCAGCCACTATGCCTCACAGGCCAACATAAGCACCCCCCTGCAGAAAAACCCTAAAAGCGTTGTTAGTACAGCCCTGCAGCTTTACCTGTTTAGCCTACTGGCTCTGTTCCGCTGGAAAAATATTTTCACCCGCAGGGAGTATTTTGCACAAGTTGCTTTCTCTGCCTTATTTTTGCAACCCCATGAAGCAGTGTCAGTAGTCAGAAGTCCCTGCAGAGACAAAGCCAAGGCTGGGGGGGAACCTGGCTCCCTCTCAGGCCTGCGTGGCACACCACATTCACCTTGATACCAGGATCGATGCACAATGTGCCTGGACCAGAGGGAACTCGATCACCAGCAGTGGTGGTTGCAGCCCAGCTTTGCTGCTGGCTGTGCTCCTGATGGAGCAGCTCCTTCCTTGCAGCAGGCAATGCCACAGGAGGGCCAGCAAACTCTGGCAGCATTGACTTGCCTTTTCCCAGCTCCGCAAATGATCCTTCTCCCTCAGAAGCCAAAAGTAGAGGACAGAGGAAGGAAGATTCCCATTCCCCTATAAAGCACTCCAAATGTCACGGGAACGCTGAGACAAACAGAAAATTGTCATGATACAGAGTGTGAAAGCTGGAATCTCCCAATGCAGAAGGGTCAGAGGTGCGCTACTGTCTGACTGAGCTGAACCAAGAGAAAAAGTCAATGGGGAATAATTACTGCCTGTCCAGAACAGCCCAAGCCACTTTTGGGTGAGAAGTTTCTACCAGGGTAATATATACTTTTTCTGATGGGATCCACCAAGGGAGGACCCAGTATACAAATCTGATTTTTCCTATCTCCATGTTCACTGCCCCCACACAGCACTACATTTTGCAGTGTGGACCCTGCTGCATTTTACATTCCTAAAAGGTCATTTTATAAATGTTTGTATAAATGCTCAGTCCTCCAAAGTACAGAGCCTTCCTGCCGCAAGTGAGAATGGAAAGGACTTGCTGCCTGTGGTCATGCTGTGATACCCCACAAGCTCAGGCCGTGCTCCTCTAACAATTTAACCCATCACATGTTTTTCCAGATTGGCTTCCTGCCCAGGTTAGCTCCCCCAAAACACCCAACAGCAAGGTCAGAAGAGCTCTCATGCTGGCACAGGGAGTTACAAGCCTGGAGGCAGAAGCAGGACAAGGACAGGACAGTGGTAGGGTCAAGTTCAGCCATCTTCAGCTGCCATGAGATCACACCTGAGAAGCATTTACTGCCAGCATACAAGCGGCTGTGGTTGGGCAGAGGAAGTGGGGTCCTATTTGTGCCGCTAATGACCCAGCTTACGGTACAGAAATCAAGTGCTTGACCTTTCCTGACATCATGCGAAGCAAATGCCTCATATGACATGTGTGCAGCATTATCTACCCAGCACAGGTGCATGACTGCAATTAGAAATGACTGGTATTTCATACATAACAGCACCTCTCAACCCAACTCAGCCTACCCAAAAACACTTGGAGGCTGTTACCATCTTCTTCCCACCCAACCTCCCCAGCACCTTGCCCGCTCAGGAAGCACCAAATAATTCCCCCTGAAGTCCCACAGGTATTACTTGGAATTTAAATTGGAAGCCACAACACCTCTCTACACGCTGGTAGTTCTTAAACTTGGCTCTTGGTTTGTCCCGAGACCATTTCTCATCCCCCACCCCTAATTCAACTTCCACAGAGAACAATGTTGCTGGTTTGTGTCCACAACAGATTTATTCCCTCCTTCTAGCTGCTTGCAGCACCTGTACCTTCAAGGGGCAGTAGCTGCTTGAAGCGAATGGTTCCTTCTGGTTTCTGGGAATAAAAGGCTGCCCTCCATAATCAGAGTATTGTTCTGCCTAAATGGACCCAGACTCTGTAAACACGCTCCCCTGCACAGCACTGGGAGGGCGACTGCGAGTGTGTGTATACTCACATGCAGGGAATGTGTCTTGTTCTAAAAACCAGTAAATTATGTTAATTCATTTCCTCTGCCTAAACAGTGGTAATAAACTTTGGGAAAGGAGGAGGAAAAAGTAAACAAGAGTCAATTACAAAAAGGTGAGGGGGAGAGGTAACTGAATAACTCCACCAAATGTCTCCTTTGGGAAAGGACATTCACATTACAGCTCGGATGGGCTCCACGCTGCCCTCCCTCTGTCCCGCTGGAGGTGTAAATGTGACTGTAACAATTTCTTTCTTTTTTTTTTTAATAAGGTTTCAGCCTGCTTTCACGAGTTCAATCTTGGGAGCTGGAAAATGAGCCCCCACCAGTGCCCTGATCCACGGTGAGTACATCCCTGGGGGCTTTGCTCTGCATGTGATGTGAGCATCTGGTGACTGAAGCCAATACGAACAGTCAGAGCCTATTTGTAATTTTCTAACAGAAAAATAATTTCACTAAGCAAACTACCATGCTTTGACTCAAAACCCTGATTAGCACAGTTTGAAAACAGGGCAGCATACTGTTCTGGGAATTAACTTGCTTGACCCCTAGTCTATATGGCACTCAAATAATCTGCGAGTCAGACGAAGTTGAAAAACTCTTGGAAGACCACACTGAAAGAATTTACTGGATTTATTGGATTTTCTAGGATAAAAGAAAAATAAGCCTCAAACTCCACTTAGCTAGCCTGTGGTCTTCAGAAAGACAAGCTTTTTCTCTTGATACTATCTAGAAGAGGAACGCTGCCTATGCGGAGCAGCACTTTTTGGGTGTCTTTTTTTTTTTTTTTTCCCTTCACTGGAAACAGTCAGTAAATAGTAGTAAGTATTATGAATATACAGGTCTATTGCTGTGACTACTTTGAGTAGCACCTTGCTGTTTTCTTCCTTGGGATCAGTGGTAAAACAGGGGGAAAAGGGACAGGTTTTCATGCCTGTGAATCTACAATCCTCTTCCCAACAGGAGTACTCACAGGGAGAAGAGCCCTGAATTGAACTTCAAATTAAATATCCTGAGTCTACTTTACCAATTGCAAAGAAGGACTAGCCTGGTATTTCCAATGAGCCCCCAATGACAGAAGTAATCCTGTATATATCACTATCACAAAATACTGCTTGAAATCCTCCAAATCCTCTAGCCTACCCCTGTTTAAGCAAGCAGGGAATCAGGAAAAGCATTCTACCTTAGTGATACAAGCAGGACCTTGCTCTGGTCTAGTCTAGATAAAACACTGACCCATCCCTACCTTATGGTTTCTCTGGCCCCTGAGCAAAATGCTCTGACTAGCCTCTACCACTTCTTTGTGTCTCTTTGTATCCCAGAAACAATAGATATGTGCTGAGAGCAGTGGCAAACGTTTTCAGATAACAAATCCGGCAATTAGAAATCAACTGTCCAAAGCCAGCTCCCCTGCATATGCAAATATCTCCCTAATAGGTTTACCATTCCATGTCAGTCAAATCTGTCAAGGAAAAGTAAACGCCTGTCCTGGCTATCATTAAGTTGAAAGCTCCACTCTCATTAGCCCTTAAGGAAATTCACCCTGGCAATACTGCATTTCTGATTGGTTGTGAATGTGAATACCAGTAGGAAAGATACTCATCAGCTCTGATCTGTTAATCTAGTTTTATATTAACTATTGCAGATCACGATGAACCCTCCCATGGCTTGGTGCCACACTGTACAGAACTGAAACACAACCTGATCTGAAGAGGCCCCGATATCTGCTCTCTGGTAGTATTATAAATTTAAATCCTACTCACAGCTACTCAGCCACAACTCACTGAACATAAAGGGACTATCACCTTTGTAATGGAGAGCAGTATCTGACCCTGAATATTAAAATATGAAACAACTTATCAGAGCACAGAGCCTGATCTCCATATGCTGGTGGAGCTGGCAACTCTTCTCCCAGTTTCTCACTTTAAACTACCCAAAAATAGATTAAACACTTCCTAATGTTACTTTTCTGACTAAAGAGACACTGTGATTGCCACAAAAATGTTGTGCTAACCTGCAAAAGAACACAAAAGATTTTGATCCACCCAGAAGGCAAGCGAGATGGCTCACAACATCCTCTCTCAGAAGGGTATCCATACTATGAAGGAGTTTTAGCCACCAGTTTTACACTGACTGGTCAATGCTAAGCAAGCATTCTTCCTTCCACAGAGAGCCTGCGGTATCCCTGGGGAGATATTCCACAATGTCCAGAGGTTGACCCTGTTATTCATTAACCCTTCCATCCTTGACATGCAGTTCATGCACCTGTAACTCGTCTGACACTTGTCATTGCTTAACCAGTGTTAACAGATCTGTTTAGGGGAGAACAACCACTGAGAAAAATAGCTTCCTCAATTACTCCAACTCACACAAATCTATTAGTCAAGAAGAAAAAGGAAGAGAAGAAACCAGTTCACAGTGCTCCAGCACATGCAGCAGCCTAACTCCAGTAGTTTGGCTTGTTCACCATTGGGAGGCTGGTGAGGCTGAGTAATTGTCCCTTCTCCCTCCTTTGGGATTGATTTGGCCTCACCCCATCCACTTCTGTCTAGAAGAAGGAAGATTTAAATCCATACAAGGGAATAGTGAAATACTAGCTACCACAAGGAAAAACTTACAATAGAATGCTTCTACTCGGAATCACACATTGCTCAAAAGCCAGTTAACATCGGACCTATACCTAATGATGTGGGGGCACCCGGGAGGACACAGTTGAAGAGAGAAATACAGCACAGATTTGGAAAAGCCGCATCCCAACATCCTCTTCAGAGCACACACACTGCCCACCCGAGACCCTCTCCCAAGGCTTGGCTGCACCAGGCCTCAAGAGCAACGATATACTAATCCGGCCTAAATTTCTTCTCGGAGGTTGGCTAATGCTTACATTTCCCTCCACATCCTCCTCCAGCTTTATCCCTCTCCTGAATACCTTGTTCTGGGCAGAACTAGCAAGCCCACAATTGCCGTGAAGAGTCTGCACAACACCAGTACCGAACTCTTACAGTCATCCGTTCACTGGGCATGAGTGAGCAAACCCAGCAAGGAGCATATGAACTTAAAAAAATGCCTATTGCACAAGTTAAGTCCGCATTTCTGCATTTGCCTGCTGTTCCTGTGTTTTTATCTAACATGCACAAATACTGTCAGCTCCTAAAATACCCACCAAAGTCAACACCACCTAAAAGTGGCATCTAGGGTATGACACCTCTTGCATTATTCACTTCTCAATCACTCGACAGGATACCCAAGATTGTATAAATCTTTCATTAAATAAATTTACCAGACATAAGGAGAGATGATTTGGGGTCCCATCAAACTAGAAGCGACTCGTAGAGAGCCTGAGAATAGAGGTGCAGCAGTCCTGAGAAACATTAACCTGCTCTGAGAAGCCTCTGTTCCCAATTTACATTTTTCTTCCCTTAGTGAAGCTCAAAATTAAGTTTGAACACATAATGGAAGAAGTAGCCTGGAGTTACTGGCTAAATTTCTTCCTGAAAATTTGAGAGGTTGGGATGAAATAAAAACATCAGGTTATTCACAGCCCTGCTGGATACTGTGTTTCTACTGCGATACAATGGGGAGACTATGTAATCAGGGTAACCAACCAAACTCCATGAAGCCCATGTTTATTTGACTCGGGTGGTGGCGGGGGGGGGGGGGATAAAATCAGGTATGTGAATGGCTTCAGCAGCAAATGGCATATATTAACTTGGTACGTAACACTCAGGCCAGTCTTCAGCCCCTCCACACCTAACAACACCGCCCATAGAACGGCACCCTTTCTTTGGGGATAAACCCCTCTGCGGCAACCCAAAGTTAAAGCAATGAATTTCCAAGTTGCTTTCAGCCCTGGCAGCTCACGCTCCAGCCACCAGCCAGCGCTCACAGTGGGCAGAAGCAATGTGTTTCTAGAATTAAAAAATTGAGTCCAAGCTGTCCAGTCAAGCAGGCAAATGACAGGATCCAAAATACCACGCTTAGCCCACATCTTTTCTGCTGTCGTACATGAGGGACCTATACAGAGGTCGATATCAGAGATAACCTGTGTAAGTCATCCTTCAGGGATGGATCCAAAGGCCATGAGAGTGAGTAGAGCCATGGCACCAACACTCACAGGCTCTGAATCAGGTCCTAACCTGTTAAAACAGGCATGGGCTGCATCTGTTTATCTCGTATGACATCGGGGCAGCAGGATGAGATTATTCAAGCTTACTTTTGGAAATACTTTTCTTTTACCTTAGTACCATAGGTGCTACAAATGAGCACCAGAGTCAATAGGCTTGCACCAGACAGCGGTCTTTGCAATTCTATGTTCACACTGGCTCTACTCTTAATAAAAGTCCCTTATATGACCAAAACTGTTCAACCTTGGTGTAAAAGATTAGGACAGGTCAACACAGCTACATACATGTGGAGGCATTATTATTAGAGAAAGCTCCAAGTCAAGACTGATTATAGAGAACAAGAAAAGGAATAGAAATCTAAATTAAATGTTCAAAACAAGAACAAATGCATTTCAGCTTGAGCAGCCCACCAGAAAACACAGGAAGAGGTCAGATGAAAGACAAACTCCTTGAAACAAGACAAAACGAGCAGAATAATGAAAGAAAAGTGAGAAAGCAGCATTTCCACCGACTCCTGTAATGCTGCAATATGTTTGCGTGGACCCTTTGAGCAGCATGATTTTACAAGTCACTGCAGACACAAGCAGGAGTTTCACATCTCAGGAAAATCAGAAAGCTGCGCTGGTTCTACTCCCACTGAATAAATAAAGCTATGACTAGAGGTTGTGGTTTTCTGTTTGGTTTTTTTTTTAATTCAAACTAGGTACAAGAGGACCTCTGCATTATTATTTTCCCCTTTTGGTGGAAATTTTAGTCTCTTCCAATAACTAATCCAAAAATGCACAGTCAGACAGTGACCATCTCTGCTGCATTCAGGCTATTCCATAACAAGTATTCAGCACCCAGATGTACCAGTGTCGCTCATGGTGAGACAGCCGCTCGAAAACGAATTATCAGATGGGTCATCAGAAAAGATCAGCTCTATCAGCCAATTCATGCCAGATGACAAACTTCATCTTTAGTTAATAAATTAGTACCAATGGTCCCAAACCTTGAAAAGCAGGTTCCTACTTGCTAGCAAGTGTCACTTTTGGGTTTTTGTTTTTGAATTACTTTTTTTTCCCTGAAAGAACCATTTTTCTGTAATTTCTCAAGCACCGCCTCATGGCACATGAAAGTTTCTTCTGTGGCTAACAGTCAGACTTTGGAGTCTAGCCTTTGCTATGCATAAGTTCATCGCAGAAAAGAAGTATTTTAATTTGCTGCTTGCGTCTTTTAATGAAGGTCAAAGAAACATATGGACTTGGAAAACAAGTTATAAAAACTTTAAGGAAAATCTAAATATATTTGAGCTATTTGCCGAGTTTTGTAATATTCCTAATAAAAAAAAAAATAAAATCAACCCTAATTTTCCAGTATGACGCATACTGTATTTTATGTTTAAACTCAGCCACAATTTAAAGCAGCCGACAGCCTCAGAATAAGGGAGGAACCAGGGTTTAAAAAAATAACCAGGATTTTCTTAGATCGTCATGTTGACTCTAGGTACAAGTCATGCTGACAGATTATTCATGAGCAAGTTCCCCGAGAGCACGATCCAAGAAATGCCCCAAACTTAACCAGAAGATATGCAGTGACTTACATAAAATCTGAATCAGGCTGTGAGACTTGAACATGCTTCTCTTTCACAAGTGAGAAATTACCTAATTGTTATATCTGGTAACAACCATTCAACAAGAATAAAGGAGTAAAACAGAAGCCAACAACCATCTTTCTTATATTATCATTATTTATCTTTTCCACGTTTACTACTGTTCACTCCTAGAAACACCAAAGTTACAGAATGGTGAATATGTTTGCCAGAATGAAGAACTCATCTCCCAAGACATAAAAAAACCTTCTAGCGTCCTACTCCCTTTTCTCTAATATCCACAGAAACAAAAATGGCACAGAACATTGTTTCTGCACAAAACCATTACATTTTGAGGTGGCCCCATCAGCAAATACCCTGTAAAGCAGGCACCAACCAGGTTTGCAAGCCAAGTGTCCCACAGAGAAGTGCCAGAGCAGAAAGCAATTAAGGTCCCATTCTTCCCTCCCTACGCAATGCACCGAAAATGAAATCAACATCCAAACTAATTAGTTTCCAGCAGAATATCAGTTTACTCGCTAACAGGAGGGTTGTTACCAAAAACTTCTAAACATACCATACGAAATCTTGTTTCAGCCACGGGACCAAGCCAAGCACATCCCAATGTTACCATATACGGTCACCAAAGCGAATACAATGGCAACTTGACAGTTTTGGAACAAATATTGTGTTGTGTGTCACTGAGATAACATAGGCAGGAAAATATCAGATTGTATTACCTGTATCCGACCGGAGGTGTGGAGTGGTAGGAGCTACATTGCTGCAGGACATAGTCAGTAAAGGTTAGTGACCCAAGATGGCATTCATCCCCGCGGAGGAGGGCCAGGGCAGGACGCTGAGGACTTTTATGCCCAGTATAGGGCTGCTTGGAAAGAACAGGAATGGAGCGACATGAGGGATGAGCCACCAGTCCTGCATTATTATCCCAGGTTCAGGGCTGACACTATCCGGTGCAGCTGGCAACCAGGCTGAAGCTGCCACCCTACGCCCTGGCTGTCAGCTGGAAGGCATAGTCCCTCTTAGAAAACCACAGCACACAGGCCTTGTTCTCAAAGAGTGAACTTTGTGCACACAGAAGTTCTTGTCTTCACCCACAAGGGAAAGAAGGGGCTTGGATATTTACCAAAATAGCTCCTGAGGAAGACTTTTTTTGGTACGGGCTCCCTCCAGGAGTTCTTAGCCTGGAATAAAATTGGTTGCTGAGGGAGTTATTCCAGATTAAGTTTTTTGGAAGGGTTATTCCAGTGCATTTGCAGGTGTAGACAAGCCCTTAGCCAAAGTCTTTAAATTTCGGCCCCAAAAGCATTGGTTCAAACTTAGCCAGGGCTACCTCATCCTTCATCCCTCCAGACACAGCAAGTCCTGCACCTGGCCCTCTAAAATCAGACCTGTGCTATGCTTTGCATGGATACTTTGAAAGTATTGCCTCTTTCTTAGGAGTTTGTCTTGGTTTGCTAAGATATCCACTTTTTTGCAGTGTTTTGTACACTGGTGATGTGACACATTGGGTCACAAGAAGGGACAAAGCCAGTAGGCACAGCTCCGAACCTGGAAAAATGTTCCTGTTTGCTGGGGAGGGGGAAATAAAGTTAGCCCAATCAGTCATCTCTGCAGGGCCCTTTGCTTTAAAAGGGATCACCTAAATAAAGATGTAAAAATAATACAACGTAACATTTAATGCAAGATTGCAGCTGAGCACTCAACTGTCAGGAAATATCAAAGCCGGAGCGCGTGGGCAACTTAACTCTGCCCCCTTGTGCAAATGCACTACGGCACAGCCCTTCCCCGAGCACGGGCACGCCATCAGCCAGCTCCAAATTAACATCCTAATTCCAGCACAAGCTACTTTCGCCTAATACGAGTGGAAGAGAAGGACCAGCAGTTTCACAGAGAGCCTCCTCAGCCACCTTCCTTGCTTGATTGCAAGCCAGCGAGCACCTATTTAACTTCTGACACCTCAGATTAGGAGGCGTTGGCACGCTTTGGGCCACACACGTCTAATTTGCAATCAGAATCAGATATTAAATGCTGTTTGGCCAAAACAAAGAGCCGTTCTTCCTCCAGAGAAAAGCTTCACGACCTCAGGCTGAGATTTGGCCAAAGGACTGTCTATAAAACCCAAGCGACTGAAACAGGTAGCATTTATACATCTCCAGTGGCCGAACCCACTGTATGATACATTTGGAAAAAATGTGCAGGCATGTGAAAAACCGGGCACATTTTTCCAAGAATCTGAAATTATCCCAATATAAATATCTAATAATTGGGGATATTCAACAGCACAAAATAAGGTTGCAACAAGCTGGAGAGTGCCTCACCTCTGCTCACTTATGAGTTTGATCTTTCATCTGCATCCTCCATTATCAAGAATACTCTCAACCTCAAGAGGTGCAAAGTAGGATTTAAACGTTAGGGGTTTGTCTATTTTTTTTACAGCAATGACACCTTTTTCTTCTTCACTTTCCCTCTCTTGGTATCAGCACATGAATGAATGACATTTTTCATGAGTTTGGCCCTGGTTTTTAAACTCTATTTCTACGTCATTTTAAATAACCAGGACCATCTCTCCATCCACTTGCAGGATGGATTTTTCCAGCCCTGAAAAGAGTTCAAATAACCCAATTACCAATATGATTCTATCACAGTTATATTATAGAGGCCTTTCCATGGGAAAAATGATGATGTCCTGAAATTACCACTGTTAATTTTCTGTCACTTGTCCACATGACAACAGCCCACGGCACTTCATTTTCCAGGGGCAATAAAAGAGTACAAGCAAGACAAGTGCAAACCAAATTTAAACAGGGTCAGCCAGTAAAGCAGCCGATTCTCGGCTCACAACAGAGACAAAAATCTTTTTGTCTTCTCCTGCCCACTTCAGAACTTTTCCGGAACTCCACCAACTTCTCAGGTCCGTTGCAATAATATACATCCATGAGGTCATCTTAATTCATACACTGCTGCCCATTGCCTACAACTTAAACTGAGTCTCCATTGTAAACCTTGCCTGGAATTCAGACTTGCAGGACTTACAGCCTATATACTGTTTTCTTTTTCATTCAGCTTCCAGACGAATCATTTTATAGTGCTTTTGCCTCCATAAAATATTTGCTTGGGAGCCAATGCCAAGAAGGAAAAAAAAGCCATGCACTAACCAAACCTTGGGTTTTTGGAGTAACACTCCCCCTCTGCTTTCCCACCCTCACCCCCCAGGTTTATTTTTGGCAAGTTACGGCCCAAGCGAAGGGCAAGTTTAAACCTTTTAATTCGCAACACCATGGCACTGGGTGATTTAAAGGTCTTTCAACAATTCATGGAACTCTGATACTGTTGGGAATTGCAGCTGGAGCAATCTGCATCCTAAAGCCATACCCCCATTCTCCTGGAACAATGCAGCCCCTCCTTTGTGACCAGAGCCGGGGGAGCTGAAAGCATGGTTTCTCATTCAGGCTTTCCAAGGACAGCACCCACCAAGGTACGACACAGGCGAGAGCGGAGGAAAAACCACTGCTCCTTCCACTCTGATCCCAGAGCTTTGCTTAAAGCACCTTCCCATAAAGAAACTTCTTTTTTTCCACCCCCCTGTCACTCCCAGGTCAGTGTATTTCAATTTGTCTCTGGTAGGATAACCTATTTATTGAAATCTGATCAACTGCTGGAGCCTCAGCGTTAAAATACGCTCTCGCTATTGGAAACTGTCATTTGTCTGTCACTGAGGAAGTTAATGGATGTGTTTGTTCAGTTTGCTAGTGGGAATATACAGGGCAGAGGCTGGAGGGATTACAGGAGGGGAGAGGTACTTCTGATCCACAGAGGAATGCAATTGCTTTTCTTTAAAAGTGTCTGTGTATTTTTACACATGCACGAGAAAAGCCCCTGGAAGTTCACCTGTGCCTAAGAGACCTCAGCAAACCCGGAGCGACCCTGCTCCATCCAAACTGATGGCCCTGAAACACACAGGTACGGAGGCACCACACGTGGGCATGAGCCTGCACCCCTGTGCAAATAAGCAATATGTGGGGGACGAGTCCACGCCAACAGCAACTCCCTTACGGGGTCCTTCCGAGGGCACCACGGGTGTTTGTGGAGAGTGAGCCCAGCGGGGCAGAGGGAAGGGTGCGAGTCGCAGAGCCTTTGCAGCAAGCACGGTCTCCTTACCTCTTGCCGAGTCCGAAAATGCAATTATTCCTGCAAAAAGGAGCGCGAGCTGCAATTCCATTTTGAAAACCAGATCCCTCCGTATCATACAGGCTACCGTCCTCTCAGACCTGGAGGCAGGAAAAAGGAGAGCAAAATAATTAGTGAGGAAAAAAACCCAAAGCTTTGCAGAGTTTTAAAACCCATTGCGAAGACTTAAGAGCAGAAATGGCAAATGAAAGGGAAACATACTTGTAATTCATTCCTTGGCGCTCAGCAAGTAAAACTTTGCCCTCCTCTCTGCTTTAGCCTGATATAAATCAAGAATCCACTGAGGCCAGTAAGCTCCTGTAAGTTTACAGTTAATGCATAATTCTTTGGTATCCTGTACAGAACCAGTCTGGAAGGCAAACAAAACACTAGCAAGTGGCCATAAAACAAGATTTCAGGTTAACAATTTGTGGAGGCACTTGAGGAAGGGGGAGGAGGAATGTTACCTCTCCCATCAGCAGCCCAGAAAACTTTGTGTTGCTGCTTCAGTGCCCCTCAGACAGGCTCCGCTCTGGGTACGCGCCTTCCTCCACTCCACAACTTCTCCGAACGGCACTGATTTTTCTTGCCCCCCCCCCGCCCCCGTCAAGCCCCACTTGTTGCCGTGTGCTCCAGAGGTGCGTCCCGAAGCAAAACCGCACTTAATTATCCAGATTCTTGAAGATGCCTTCGCTGTGATACGCACACTCGGGGTAGATCAGGTTTACATTAATTACACCTTGTTCTCCTCCTAAAACTCTCACTCTCTAAACACTGTCTGAATTCCTCACCCTTGTAAACTCCCCGGTTTAAACACTCCGTGCCCCCAGGACACACAACAACCCGCGTACAGCATCCAGCAAAGCAAATACGGACGCTTTGCCATCAGCGTCCCAATTTGCAGGGGGGGAGCTGGTACGGAGGGAGGGAAGGCGTCGGGAGCGGTGGGCGGCCGGCGGGGGCTCCCCCCGGGGCAGGACCCGGGGCCCCGCGGGGCGCAGCGCGGCTCAGCCCCGCGGCGGCCGGTAACGGGATATTCGCAGCCGGGAATTGGGGTCGGGGAAGGGAGGCTG
>VYZV01038043.1:180438-193713 GCA_013401275.1 Pandion haliaetus | reverse complement strand
CCCCCCATGCACCCCACAACCCGTCCCTTGCCAAACCACCCCTCTTCCCAAGGCAAGGGGAGAGCCCCGTCCGCGGAAACCCACCGTGGAGGCAGTGAGGGAGAGATTGGGGTCGGCTCTGCCGTTTTGATCTCTCAGCTTGGATGCAAATCATGCCAGAAAGAGACTGGACTGAACTAAACTAAACCTACTGGAAAATAAACTGTGGAGATGCCTGTTCCTTAGATTAACTGTTACAACTATTTATTATTTACTTTCAAACAGGACTCGGCTGATGCATTTGCTCTTACAGCAAATTACTCTCTGCACAGGATAAAAATCAACCTGGCGGAATTCACCAAATAGACTAAACAAATGGCAAGAAAAAAAGCTGCCTCGATAGCTATACTTTTATATCTGGAGAGAAACATTGTTACTGTTGATGTTATTGTTTATTAGATCTCTTATTTGATATGCTCCAGCATGGAGACCTCCTTGAAAATGAAGCTGTCTCAATACTAATTTAGTGGGGTAGGCACCAGGAGAACTCCTAAACCCAAGCCAAGAAGTAGTCTGAACATCCATCTCATCCATTTTGTTAGGATTATGAAATCACACCCTCTATTATTATTATTACTACATATTTTTACTCAGTGCTTCCTGACAGCATTAAATCTTGACACACAAAATCAATGTGAAAAACATTCAAGACTAAACATATAAAGCCCCTGAACCAGAAACAAAGCAGCTGACAATACTGCTTTTATATTTTACATATTTATATCATCATTTTTATTATTAAAGTTCATTCATCTGAGAAATCCCAGATGGACTACTCCTCCTATCAGGCAGTAACTTCAGCCTCATTGACTTCAAAGACAGTGTTGACTGAGGCAAACCTTCAGGACTTGACCTACATGGTCATACTCATGCCATGGACTCTGATAAAATCATTCCAACTTGTACCAGAATGAGAGCTCAACCGCATGCTACATCTTGAGGGATGATATGTAAAACACCTCTTTGGAACACTTCCCAGCCATTTCACCACAAAGGAGTCAAGGTCTCTGGCCCAAGGACATTGACATCCAGGCGATCCAGCCCCAAAAGTATTACACGACCTTCTGTTCCCATGCAGACTGAAGTCCAAAGCAGCCTCAGTTCTGGCTCAGATGTTGGATGCCTGCCCATCATGGACAGGTTTCCCACCAGTTTAGAGGGACCCAGCTGAAGAGCTCCTACTCACCGTCTTGTTTTTCTGGGTCATGCACTGAGACCGAGGTTTGGTTCCCAGCTGCACCATGGCTTTCTCGTCACAGCCTGCATAGAGACATGGGTGAACTCTATCTGGGCCTGGATCAGCTCTGGTCTGGAAGAAGAGACCTTATTCCAGCCCAGGCTGTGCCCAAGCCCAGCACTGAGCATCCAGCTCAGGTTGGACACAGAAGAAAAAAATCCACTGATGGATCCACTTCTTCCATCCTCACTTCCTTACTAAAAAATCCCACATGTGCCTTTGTGGGCTCCAACATCTCCAAGACTGTGGCCATTTCTCCTCCTAACACACCTATAAAGCAGCAAAGTACCTCCTGCAGCCTTTCACCAGTGGGAAGTTCTGGGAGATGGAGGATTACAGAGACGGTACACAAGATTTTGAAATGCATCCAGATGCTTGAACACCTTCAGCTCCCCCTTAAGCCTTTGTCTTTAGGCATCCAGAAACTTTTTAAGAGTCTGATTCCAAGTGATGTTGCAAAGGGATTACAGGGGGCAGGGAATGGAGCCCATAGCTTCCATACCCCAGGCTAAAATAACCAGAAAACAACCCCTACTGACTCCAAAATGTCTGCACAATTATTATTTTTTTGCAGGGCCTTGGGAGTGCCTGAAAGACAGTCTGAAACCGTGCTGTAGACTTCAACCGTCTCACTCCCAATATAGCTGTGGAGGAATAAATGTAAAACATTGATACAACAAAAATAATTAATATTCCTGAAACAGCTCTTAGTTTATCAGAAATAAAATCTCATGCTGTTTTCCCAACACTTCTACCTAAATAAGGAAACATGCAGAGCTGTGTTTTTTTCTGGGCTGGCTGTAATTTGCAGGATGATTGAGTAGTCTGAAAGTCAACAGCCCCAGTTTGCTCCTGCACCCCACAGTCCTGGGACAAGGCTGTGGGAAAACAGCTTTCTGGAGCTGACAAACAAAAACCGAATGCTAAGCAACGAAGTACATGTCTCCCCATGGCCTGAGAAGCAGCCTAACAGTCCATTTGTATCCCAGTTGTCCCCGAAGCCCTGTTTCCAGACTGTGGCTTTTCAGATTTTATGTAGCTGTGATGGTCTAGTGAACATCCATTCCCAGAATGACTTTCCTCATGTCTCCAAAACCACGACCTGGACTTTTCCCATTTTCTCCCTTTCATCTTGATTGTTTTGCCTTTTCTTTTCCCCTACAGTTGATTTGGGAGGCACGACACCACCGGGCTGTAGTTCCTAACCTGCTTCAATGATTTTTTCAAACCGCAGGTGGTAGCCACGCCATTGAATTTCCCCATCACACCCAGCACCCCAGGGGGGCTGAGGCCATCCAAGCTACTTGGGTTGGCAACAGTGCCTTGCAGGAGCACGAGGCCCTGTGGCACAGGTCCACAGGACATGCCACCAGGGTGTGGGACCGGGCGGCTGGGTGCAGCTGACGGAGCACGTGAAGGTGATGGAAGGGCACGGCCAGGATTAGGCACATTCCCGCTGCTGGCTGCCCCATTTGTGCAGCCCTCCTCGGGTTACCAGGGGGACCAGCTGCATGGGGTCAGCCTGAGCATCCATCTAGGATGCCTGGCTGAGGGAATTGCTCTGGACACAGGGAAAGGTAAGTAATGTGATTAATGGGGCAGATTTCCCTGGGTGGTTCAGTTCTGACAAAGCACTGGGCATGTGACAGACAGCAGAGAAAATGTCAGAACCAGGCAGACAAGAAGCTCAACACACACCTTGCTATTTGCATACTACCACAGTCACTGTGCTGATCTGGCTGGGTCTATAGTTAAGGCTGAAACTGTGTTTTTCAGAGGAAGCAGTGTTTTATGAGAGCTGAATCACCATCTCCCCTGTCTGTGGTAACTGAGACCTAGCTATACCCTAGGTAATATTCAGAGAGAAGGTATAAGTAGATGGAAAGATGAACCAGGGTGATACAGTCCTGAAATTTGTGGTTTTTTCTTAATAAAAAATGACATTTCTTCTCCCCACATATACACTTATTCCCTTAGATTATGTTTTGTTCTAAGCAGTGTTGCAAAGAAACAAATGGTCCATCATATGCATAAGGTTAACTTTTATATGTGAAGCTTGAACACCATTGTCAGGCAGAGAAGAAAAGGTGGTAACATGGGGTTAAGTGTCCTGTCAACCAAACCTTGGGTCCTGTGCAGGATGCTGGAAGGTCCCACTGCCCCATAGCCCTTGCATCAGGGCTTTCGAGGCTTTTTGCAGGCACAAGTGGTCCCTCCGCTACCTTGTGGTCTCTGTCCTGGTCTGAAGTACCTCCAGGAGAGGGTTCCCAGCCTTTCCCCCGAGGACTGGTTGCACACACTGCCCAGTCTCACTGTGCCTGGAGAATGTGCTTGGATTTCTCATTGCTGCTAAATTTGCACATGACAGCATTTGCAGGAAATGCTTTCCACCGTCCCCAGTTGGCTGGGAGACCCTATCTCTCTTGGCCAGGTTAGGCACGCTGTGTCAGCGCTCCCTGGCACTAGGGAAACGTGACAGCCCTGAGCAGGGTACGGGGCAGTGCTCGGGGAATGCCAGCCGGCCCAGCCCAGGAGGATGCATCTCACTGGCAGCGTGAGTCCCTTGCGCTGCCTTCCCGGCGGCTGCCAGATGAAGTTCAAGGTCTCAGTCGCTAGGACACACTGTTCACCAGCTTAGTTCAGGTTATAGCAGTGGACAACTCCTCTCTCCAGGCGAAGCTGAACTCTCCTCTCAAAGGCAAAGCTTGCTTGTGCAGGAGAGCCAGAGCATCCCAGGGCAGCCCTGGGAAGTACAGACAAATGTTTCCTGGGTGACAGCTTCAAACAGCCTTCCCTGCTCCAAAAGTGTGTATAAGAAGGTCTTAGTATAATAAAACATTACAATCCATGCACAATTCCCCTTCCTTGCAGGAAAGGTATGCACAAGGAAGGTGTTTAGATCAAGCAATACAAAAGGAAGAACATAGAGAAGGTTTTGGATGCACAAGTCCCAGACCTTTCCTGCTTTTTTCTGACTTCTCTCAGTAGATCCAAGAAAAGATATTACCTCTCCCAACAAAATTTGCTTCCCTTCCACCCAGCGACTACACCACCATGACTGCTATAGCAGGAATAAACCACATCTGACACTCAGCATGCCATTTCCACATTCCCAGAAGGTACTCAGCTACTGGGATGAGGAACATTGAATAAAAGGCTTATGGCAGACCAGGTTGCCATTTATTTAAAAGAGCTATACTTCTGTTTTCTTCAATTGTATCTCATTCTTCTTTCTCACATCCTTTTGCGTCACCTCAAGCAATTTGCTTATGCTTTGTACTTTTTTCCACTCTTAAATGTTTGCAGGCCATTCCTTTACTCGGCGTTTGCTCAAACTACAAGTAGTTAAAGTTTCCGAATGTTCTCCATAAACACATCCTTCCTCAGGCCCCTTATCCTTTATATCACTCAACACTGGTTTCTTGGAGTCAGTCTGACACTGATATATGAAAGATTTGATTTTGCTTTCCTTTTACGTTTGGCTAGTACAAGACTAATCCCACTGGAGCCATTGGAATCGTTGTAAGTGAGAAACCTGATAAAGCCAACAGACTCATCTGTGCAGCAACTATCCAGTCCAGGTAGTCTGAGCTGAAGACTCTGAATGTGCATCCCCAAATCTAAACATCTCATTTGGGGAGGTGACTACAGTTCTGAAGGCCTAAATCTCCTCTCACAGCTCTCTCATGTCATCCTCCTGTGCAAGGAAGTTTGTCTGTACACATTGATGCTGGGTTTAGCAAACAGATGTAGCAAACATGAAAGGAGAGATGAGAAAAATAACAAACAAACAAACAAAAGCCCAAGATCAACAGACAGTGAAAAACAGAAGTGTCAAGTATTAATTGCTGCACAGATGTGAAGAATGTTAAGGGAAACTGTTTGGGGACATATGTTCAAAAAAATAAGACAACTTCCCAAACTATTTCCTTTCAAATCTCTCAGCATTTTCCATAAATACCATGTGTGTGTGTGGTGTGCTCTGATAACATATGAATCTGCATACATAAACTGTTTTGAAATGTTTGTACAGTTTCATCCAAAAATATGACTATATGTTTGTGTTTTAATTGTCAGCAATAGGATATTAGGCAATAGCCACATGCATCATGTCAGGGGCACTGGCTAAGTTTAGGTGATACTAGCACAACCTCCCCCTTTCTGGCTGGGTCTTCATAACAAAGAGAAAACAAATTATCTGAAGGAAGAACCTGCAATCAAGCAGGGGGCAAGTGACAGCACAGCTCCTGCTCTCAGTGACTGGGGTGCTGGCCCAGACAAACCCACTGAAACCAATAAAGCCATTTCAGATTTGTACAAGTGTAACCAGGAGCAGAAATTTGCTGATTTCCAGGTCAGGTGTCAGAGTTTTTTGCAACTCTCTGAAAAAATAAAGCCTTTTGGGGGTGGTGGAGGGAATGACACTTTGCCTCAATCAGTGTTGTTTGAAATGTCTTTCATTTATTAACATTCCTGCTGAAGCTGAACATTAGTTCCACTTTATCAGGAATATAATGCAGCTGCATTTTCTGGATGGCAACACCACCAAAAATATGTTAACTATATAGTTGACAGCTATGCCTTGTTTACTCTCATTCGTAAAACCATACAGAAAGAATCCTCATAGCAAATCTCTTCTTTTTCTCTATCTGTATGCAAATAAAAATAATAAGAGAGGCTGGAGTAGGATGCTTGCTGAGAAATGGGGTGGGAGGACTTTGCTGCCCTCTCCCCGGTGAGCAGCAGGATGGGTTCAGCCATCAGTGGGTGAGGATTTGTTTCCCAAGTGTGGCAGAGGGAGCTCAGCACCATGCCGTGCCTTTCCAGAGGAGCACTGGGTGCTGAGGAGCCTCTTGCTCCATCCTGCCTGGACTGGCAGGAGCTTCATTTTGCCCAGGGTTTGCTGAGAAACTCTCCTTGATTCCCCCAAGTACAGATCCAGCAAGGTCAGGCTGCTCTGGTACAGCAATAGGGTTTGCAGGGAAGAAGCATCCATCTCCTCAATGCTTTTTCTCTAGGACATGCCTCTTGGAGATGCAATTTTCCTGAAGCAGATGCCGCAGACAGGGTGCTTGCTTGTGGATGGCTCTCAGCCCATGCAACCGCAACACCCCAATGGCTCGGCCTTGGCACTGCTTGTGCTGGGGGATATGCTGCCTGAGGAAATTGGCTGGCTCCAGAGGTGGGTTCCCATGGGCACAGGGCATGGGGGCTGCAACAAGGGAGGCATCTCCAGAAAGGCTTCCCCTGAGATCGGGGAGGGGACCTCTCAGACATTCGGCTGCTCAAACGTTCATGAAACTCTCCTTGTCCTGGTGCCATGCCCACAGCTTCATCCAACAGCGCTGGCCGGGTGCAGGAGCAGGGCAAGGCTAGTGGGGAGGACACTCACCCCAGGAGGACAAACCTTGATGGACCTGAGGAGCGCTGCCCACTTGCTCACAGCCCAAGAAGCGTGGCGACAAAATCCACCAGGACGTGACGCAGCAACTACTACATGGCAGAGCCTCCGTCCCACCCTACCCAGGCACAGGCAGGGTTAAATATTAACTACACCGTGTCTGCTTAGGCTAGGGTGCTGTGAGACAGCCCCTTTGGTGGGTCAGCTGCCCCCACAGCCATCCCCACATGAAGGGAAGAGCAGAGAGCATGCTAAGGAGCCCTGGAAATATGCAAGGAGCTGCCAACGTTTGCTGCCAAACACTTTTATCTTTAGACAAAGATAAATCTGTTGCTTACTTAACCCAGCCTTTATGAAACCCACAGCTCCGGGTTTCCAAAACAACAGGAGCAGAGTAGGGCTGGCTGGTGTCCTGGTGAGCAGCAGATACATACAGGGCAGCTAGAAGGTGACAATGTATCTTGCTAGAAAAATGCTGGGAGTAAATCATATATCATAGAAATAAGTAAGAACTTAATCTCCATGGATCAGAGAACTTATCTTCTCATGTTTCTGTAAAGTGCAGGTGTCTGTTTACTTAAGAGAGCAATTAAGATATAATATTAATAATGAAGAACAAAAAAAATCTACTACTCAAAAAGAATAATGAAGAACATAAAAACCTTGCAGTGCAAGGCAGATGTAATGCAATAGTGAAACAGCAGGAATGTGCCATAAATACATAAGAGGGTGTCCTTGGCTGTCACATGGTTTGTAACCCAAGGCCGGAGTGAAGAATGATGCCAGTGACACAAGGTGCAGCCCCCACTGCAGCGGTGCCTGTGAGCCCCAGGGTCTGCTCAATGAGGTGCTTTTATTCATCTTATACACGACTGTGAGTTCAAACAGATTAACACCATCCCAGGGTTTTGGTGTGGAGCTTTAGTGTGAATTTGGGACCTGTCTCCTCTAAGAGATCCCACGTCCGACTGATCAGGCACTACCCATTTACCAGGACTTTTGTCAAACCTCGGGCTTCCTGCAAAACCAAGCTAGATACCACCCTCTTTTTTAGGTCATTTGCTTAGTTTTTGCAGGGATAGGTGCTGCAAAACTATAGCAACTCCCTTTTTAGCTATAAAACTCATCAGTCCCAGTAAATACTATTTTTTTTTAATGCTGGAGTTATCTGACAAGAATATAGCCCTTTCATCTGCCACCAGTGACCCAGGCTGAACCTGTTTGGCCTGTGTTATTGTGCTAGTGTAATTTGGTGGAAAAGAGATTGGATTAAACAGGCAGCTCTGGAGGAGTAAATAAAAGGAACATGCTTTAAAGAGTAAATAGACAAGTCTTGGGTATAATGGAATAACTCCTGGCCATGCTAAGTCAAAGACAAAATAATGCCCTCACTAAAATCTGAACACGGATGTTTGTCTCTGCAAGAAAGAGAACCCAACAAAACCCAGAGGGGAGCAAAAGATGCTGTGGGGGTGTCCACAAATCCACGCTAAAAACAGTACCAAAAAAAAAGGAAAGTAGAAAAATAAAAAAATGAGGCAAGATTTCTGTAACAGCCAGGCTCATGCTGGGGAAGAAACCCAATTTCTGAATGATCTCTGGAGGTTTTCTAAGAGGAGTGTAGAGAAAGTCAGGTTAGCTTCGAGTATTTCCTCACTGATTCCAGACCAAATCTGTTTAGCAGGAGAAATATTATTTTTTTCCTCACTGCCAGCCCTGCAGTTCAACCTGGACTGGTGGGTCAAGTCCTCAGCTTCACCTCCCCTTTTCCTTTTATGCTGCTCCAGCGAAGTCAAGAGCATGTTTGAAGGCAGTAATGGGATTTTCCTAGCATGGGGGGATCCTACAAGAGTAGCCAGCAGCTCCTGTCCGGGCCAGCAGCACGATGTCCCAGTGCAGGAGAGGGTTGGGAGGATTTGATCCTCCCTGGCAGCCTCAGCATGCAGCTTCCCACTTTGGGAATGGTTAACTGATAGCAGAAATCAGCCCAGCTGTAAAGTCAATTGATCTGTCTTCCTCCACAGGCTGTTTTACCCCCAGCAAAGAGTTGAGCAGCAGATAGTAATACAAAGCTCAATGCATCCCCTTCCCCTGCTTGCCAGTGCTCTGCATCCCCAGGAGCCCTGCAAGAGGAATGGGGCACTCACCTCTCTGGGACCAAAGCAAGAAACAAAGTTTTTTTGCAAGCCAGGGTCTGATTCTGGTTGTGTTCATACCTGTATAATTCAAGGTGGATCCTGGTCTGCCTCCAGCCCTCCAGCCCCAAGTTGGCCTACAGAGAGTAGGGGAAAAGACTTTAAAATCAACTCTCATCTGAATATATGAGCAGTAAATATCCAAGTGGGGTAAAGCATGTGTGGAGTCATTTTTCAGAGCTGACATCCTCATTTTCATGCAGTGGCATCAGAAAAAGTACA
This sequence comes from Pandion haliaetus, assembly GCA_013401275.1. Taxonomy (NCBI): domain Eukaryota; kingdom Metazoa; phylum Chordata; class Aves; order Accipitriformes; family Pandionidae; genus Pandion; species Pandion haliaetus. Next base: position 184,619 of record VYZV01038043.1, on the reverse strand, counting down.
TTGTGAATGAGCCAGGGACATTTGTTTCCCATCAGCTGCAGAGGAAATTTTCTGTGCTTGCAAGGTGTAAGAGTCCTTCCCATGGGAAAATGGGACAGTGAATCTGGGAGCCAAAAATGAAGTTGTCTTTTTTTGCTCATTTCTACAGTGACTTCAGTGTCAGAGCTTTAATGAAGAGTTTTGACAATATGTAACATATTGTTATACAATGGCTCAGATTTATGGATGTATTACCTCTTCTCTGCTAACAAGGGAATAGGGATCACCATTTCAGTTGAAAATAGACATAAAAGTGCAAAAAGACTACATATATGCAATTTTATACAATCATTTTCCTAACCAGACCCCAAATGTGTTCTTCATAAATCATTTGCTAATATGAAAATGATAAGAACTTTTGAACATTTTGGGGTCCTGATGTGACCATTAATTGAGATACCCAGATTACAGACACAGCCACCCCTACTTGACCATAGCACTTGAAGCGAATAAATGGAGAGAAGGAATTATACATATTGTAAAGTTATACAGTAGAAAAGAATTCTTCAAGGAATAGCACATTCTGAGTCTTAGACAAGGAAATCCAGGCCAAGCATTGTGGAAAAAAATAATATATTTCAAGGCCAAGTAGAATTTGAGGATGATCAATCTAAATAATCCAAGGTGCATAAACTCAGCCATATTTTCCAACAAAGTGAGTAAGTGTGAATCTCTTGTGTGATCCAGCACCAAGGTGAAGAACTTGGGTTACAGACAGCAGTCATCTGCATGAAAGGCTTCCCAGGGCTCCACTTCAAGAGATTCGAAAGCAAAGAGAGAATTAAAACTGCAGGTCAGCATTTCCAAATCACTGACCATGTCTCCAGGTAGGGAGAGACACACTGGCTAGTGCGCCCTAGCAGGGTGCACAGCTCTACAAATTCCAGTGCACAGAGCAGATGGGCATTAGTGGAAGGCAACGGTCCATCAGAGCATTCTGCTTTCACCAGCTATGGGTTCCTGCCCAGATTTACAGCCCCCTCAGAGGCAAGCAGTTCTAGAGCCACTCTTTGCTTAGATCTGGGCAAGATTTACTCCCAGAGCATGTTTTCCCAGCAAAGTTGCAGGGCACACTCATGTTGACAACATCCCCAAGTAACACAACAAGCTATGCTTCATGAGAAGCCCTCTGGAAGGTGCTTCAAGGTGAGCTGGTAGAAATTTGGGTGCAGGAAGTAGGACTGCATGGCTTGAAACCTAGGAGGCCAGGGAAGAGCAGCATCCTTCAGCCCAAACACAAAGCTTTGGCCATGAAAAATGGCTCATCAAGAGAATGTGGAACAGGAGGGCATTTGAGCTGGTGTCTATAAGAAGAAATAAGACGACCCTTCTTTTTGAGTAGAGAAACATTATTGCTAGCATTTATATCCTTGTATAATTACTTTTGTTAAATATAAGTCCATGCTCTTCTGAAGATACAACCCAAGAAGGCTAATATGGCATGTGCAAGCGCATTTTAGTTATTAGTAGCTACTTTTTGCACAGCTCTCAGAGGTGTGCTCGGGCTAAATAGTTAAAACGTCTATTGGATCTGAATAAAGCCTTGTGAGTCACTCAAAAGTGACACAAAACTCAAAGTGGAGTGGAGATTAGCCTAGTGCCATTTCTGACAAGTCTCTTTAAAGGCAGAGTTGCAGTTTATTATATTAATGAACTCTGACAGAGTGGTCCTCCAACAGGCCTGGAAATGTGTATTTCATCCTTAGGCTAAGACTTTTGCCATCTGCTAAGGGCTTTTGAGCTTTTCTCTTGATCTTTCCCCACCTGGGGATGAGAATGTGCAAATTGACCTTGCCTCTTTTCATCCATCTGATGTTGGCACTCAAAGAAACTAATACCTTCCTATATTGAACTCTCAGCAGGTTGATTTGCTTCTTCTGTCTTTGTGTTTCCTTCCAGAAGCAGAATAAGAATGTAAGTCACATTTAGCATGGGTAAAATCCTGCACAAAAGAGAGTGCAGGTTCTTGAAGGAGGTGCTGTGTTGTTCCCATCACTTTGAGGCCCCTTTGGTACCACTCTTCACATTGATACTGTGGATTTGATTGGAAGCAAAGGCCCCATTGCACTATGCAGGAAGGCACATCATGGCTGTTTTGCAGCCTGTTTACAGGTGTGATTCTGTAGGAATCCACCTAGGGCATAGCCGAGTCTCAAACTGGTTTTCTAAGTGAGGTCACTGGAGTCCCATGCATCAGAGCAGCGAACCATGTACTTGGATAAGTTGGACAACATGGTATTATAGCCCTGACAAAACTAGATGCCAAATCCCTTCAGAGTGAAACACAAACTTGAATGCTGCCATGGCTCAAATGCTTCTAGGAATAAATCACATACTTTAGAAGTTTAGCTCTGTTTTCCCAATCAAGATGTTCTTGAAACAATCTCAGGTGTGCATAAGGCAGCCGAATCAACAACTCCTTATTCTGGGAAAACTGGTAAAGACACAAGGAAATTGAGATGCTTGGAACTGCAAGCTGAAATACCACATGTGTAATGTTGTAATGTCTTCAGCCTTACATGAGTGTTTTCTGCATAGACCTAGGGTCATCTTTGGATGCGTCAGGACACTGATATAGCCAATACCCCAGTCATCAGTTCTTAGGCTTGTGAAAGAAGCCATATAGATATACACTAGCCTGTTCATTCATGCATCTCTAAGCTTTTTACTAGCATTCATAAATCAAATGTCAGTGAAGCCTCCTGCTCCACTGATCTCTGAGAACCTCCATTTGATGGAGAAGCAAGAGGCACTGACAAGTTCAGTCACTTGGCTGAGCTCCCCCAGTCAGCTGTGGCTCTGGAGCCCAGAGTCCCAGTCCTTCCTAATAAACATTAGTGCCTCACTATGGACACTTCCCATTTCAAAAAAGAGCAATGCAAGGTGTGAGAACAAGTCTGCCTGCAACACACATACTGCAGGAGAGATCTCATGGTCCCAGAGCAACTTAGCTGAAGTGCATTCAATGGAGGAGGGGTTTGCCACCAAGGACATACCTAAGCTTCGGCACAGAGTATGCATAAGCCAGATGCCAGCCCTTTTCCTCTCACTGCCAGTTCAAATGTCAACTGCATGCAGGCTCTTGATTTATAGCAAATCATACCACCACTCTTGCAAGCTGGAAGTGAGAATGCCTGCATGAACCCCCGGATGGCACCACAGAGTGCAGGACACATGGTGTGACAGTGTCTCTTAATGATGCAGTAGGTATGGGTGTAGGGCAAGTTGTTGACACCATCATCCCCTAACAAGGGGATTTTGCACAAAAAGGAAACGTGAGCATGTGGGCTAAAGTTAACAAAATACTGGTCAGAGATGAGTCATGGCCACAGAATTCATCTCTGAGTCCAATTTTTTCCAAAGCTCAGGAGCATTTGTGCCTGGAGCTGTTGTTCAGCCTGTTGGAGACAGAATCTCTCATGAAGACACTGTGGGACATGTGCTGCTTTGGTTTCTAGTGCCTAATCCAAATACCTACATGAGCACATGGCACTCCCAACATCTTCCTCTTCCCCTCTCATTGTCCTGACATGTTCTCATCAACTCGGTTGAGTTAGTATCATGTTTAGGGAATCTTTGCAGACACTTCTCAGCTTTGCCAGGAATTTATCTCCTCATCCCAGTTTGTCCTGAAGATAGCCTAGGAGGCTACATGTTTGTCTAGGCTATAGGAACTACCCTTTGCTAATCATCCCCCTTCTTCACCACAGCATTAAGGCAAAAGAGAAGGGGAAAAATAAATGCCACCAAGTCTCAGTTATGGGTAAGTAACAGATGGGTGGTTTATCACTCTGCTGCTAAACCCTCCTGGTGGTGCAGACATCCAGCTGAGCTCCATCAGACGCAGCATGCCACCACTTTGCTTCTTATGACTGATGCCATGCAAACTGAACTATGTGATTTCCAGGCCTGGGTCAAAAGTCATTGGCAAGATCCCACATGTGGCTAAGCCCTCTGAGACCCAGAAGTGCTAGGGAGCAAAAGGAAAAATAGAGTCTTCCAGACCTGCTAGGTTGGGTACTGATCATCACTGGAAGGCCCACACGGTTCAGGGCAGACTCTGTGCAGGCACATCTCCATTGTGCTCGCAGTGCATTCCAGAGCTACCTCAATTTTTGTCAATATCTGATTATCCCCCCCCC
>VYZV01038043.1:121004-180404 GCA_013401275.1 Pandion haliaetus | reverse complement strand
CGATAAAGGAAACATTGAAAATGCCAATATATACTTTCATTTCTTCTTTTCTTATCTATGTCTCCCTCTTAGCTGGTACGTGCTGCACGGCCTCTGGTTTGCCATGTATAGCAGTAGTGTGTGAATAATAAATAACAACGATATGCTTTCGGCCAGAAAATAAACCCCATATGTGTCCTCAAGTCTCTCTTTTCTCTTCAAGAATTCATGCAAACATTGGTTCCAGAGACTGTTATAATCCTGTTTACTTGTCAATGCTTGGAGTGAGCATGTAATTACAGTTCCACTGTAAGATACTTAACATGTAATTCAATGGCAAAGAGCTGCCATGTTATTATAGTCTTCTAATGTTGGATTTATGCCCTGAAACCTAAATTAGTCCCAACAATTTCTGTTCAGAGGAGGATAATTTAATGCAAATATTATCAAGCATACCAAAGAGCAAATTTCACTGAGACAAGAAACAACACAAGCAAGTAATTTTTTTTTTTTAAGCTTTCTTTGCCACGCAGTTTTCTTTGACTTGTACCTTCCTAGACAGGTAAAGGGTTTGTGTTTGAGTAGGGTGCAAAAGTGCAATGAAAGATATCAGTGGCAATCCAAGGAACCTTAGAAAATATTTCTGTCCTTGGAGACAGACACAAAACCTCTGGGACACATCTCTTACGGTGATACCCCATGGTGCAACTTTGATGTCAGTATTGAGCTAAAAGATGAAGAAAGTTAGAGGAGTATGTGGCCTTTGCTCACTTATTCACCCCAGTGCAGCTAGGATCTGTTGTTAAGCTACTGCCTGTCATACCATCATCATCAACAACATTAATCGAGCCCTGCCTTTAAAATAATCCATCCTCAGCACCACAACACTTAGCACTCCTACGGGCCTGTTCATACAAGACTCTCAGAGAGCTTTACATGTCCCAACTGCTTAAGCAATACAATGTGCCCAAGAATTTGGTCAGAGGCACAATGCGGGTAGCTGTGTTCGCCACAATAAAGCTACACACTTGTCTATGGCTACAGCCAAGGCCGCTTGAGGAACAGAGGGAGGACTCTAGCTCTTGGCTGCATTCACCTTCTGCATGCCCAGTCCCATAGTTTGTTATGAACCTTAGTTTCCCATTTGTAAAAGGAGCTTTGGACTTCAGTTTTCCCAAGGGCATGGGACCCCTCTAGAACAAGTGAGTTATCTACCGCAGTGGATGTGCCTGGGTCTCCTTCACCACCTCTCAGCAAGGTTGCCCTTCTTGAGCCATTCCCTGACCCCTGAAGCTCCTTGCCAGCCTTTCTGGTACAAACATAATGCAGACAGTTTTTTTACAAGGCATAGAGGCCACAGCTAAGCTAAGAGTCCACAGGAGTCACGCGAATGCTGGCAGAAAATCCCCAAAGCTCAGAGGAAGGAGAGCAGAGGAATGCAGCATGGGGAGCACCTGGGTCCCTGTACTGCCAGCAAGCCCAGGTGTGCGCCGCACAGGCGGGGGGACTGCGACCGTGAGCCAGCGATGACAGCTCAGGGTCCCTAATACATTAGTTCTTGGGGTCTCACATGCATCTGTTGGAGGGTTTGAGATTTGCCGTGGGCCGAGGGGATAATTAAGCAGGTGGGCTGCTGGCTGTCCAGCACGCCTGCCAAGTTCAGGCCTGCTGGAAGTGGGTGTTACCCTATGGAAGTCATGCAGGCATGTGGATGTATATGCAATATCCTCACCCATGCATTTGCACAAACACATGGGGGAGAGGGAAGAGCTGAGTGCAGGCACTGGCTTGGATGCATTTGCAGAAGCACAAGAAGACCCCAGAAGAGAGATGTATGATCTGCAACACAGAACCGATCACCTGAGAGCCACCATACGCCCCTTGGAACATGTCTGGTGGTTTAGCTCTCCTCTTAGCAACTCTCCACTCTTGTATTTAGGGAGAGCGTTCTGATGGGCCGCCAGAATAGCCAGGTTCATATAGCGGTTACATTGTGCCATCTTCTGGTTAAAAGGCTGTGGACTCCCTCTCTGGGAGTCCTGCTTAACTCCAGCACAGAAGAAAAGCTTTTTTCTTATGCCAGAAGTGAGATCTGGAGATGTCCAGGCAGCTCAGCTGTTGTGATGTAACGGCGTTACCTGCAGAAATGAACTGCAAGCACAAGGCAGAGTTTGCAAGGATCACGGGGATGTAGGAACTGCCAAACAGAGCCCTAGTGTGCCAAGCCTGCTGTTCTTGCCTCCAGGAGAAATGATGCTTCAGCATATCTCTTCAACATGACACTGAGATACCCCTATATCCATTTGGCCAGCTGTGTGGCTATGAACCACCTGTAGGTGATGAGCAAAGCCGCAGGAAAGTGAAAAAGAAAGTAGATTCAGCAGGGTCCTCAGAGACAAAACACATTCATCTCTATACTAAGGAAGATCATAAATATCCATAAATGCATGAGGACACATGTTCACAGCAGCTGCCAATTACTCATCTGGATCATGAATATGGGGAACTGGATGTTCCCAACCCACCCTTTGCTGCAGAAAAATGAAGATACACAACTGCAAAGGGATATGTGATCTTGGAAAGAGCTCTTCGTGGAGAAAAAAATGGTCTGAATGTGCAAGCCTAGACTTGATGCAAAAAAAAAATTAACTGACAAATTCCCTTTTTTTTCCGCAGCACAGTTTATAATCCAAGTTTTAAAACATGGCCCCTGAACACAGAACAATTTCCAGCACTGCCACATCACGCCCAACTCTGAGCTCACTTGCGCCAATGTAGCTCACTTGATTTCGACAGCAACATTTCTCCACCTACCAGGATCATTTTGCAGAAGTAGGTGTGCAGTATGATGAGTACAAAAGGAGCTAATTAGGCACATATTAGACAGACAAATTAGAAACAACGACTTCACTAAATACTGGTTAAACAAACACAGCTTCAGGGAAGATCCGTGCTAGGGATTGTCATCAGCAGTACTAGTGTGAGCTGGATGAATTAGGTGCACAGCGGTCCCCACCAAAAAGCTGGCTTGTAATGATGTTGCTACAGGAAACAGTATGAAAGGATGAAATCACCTCCTGTTCCAAGAAGGGGAAATAGCCGCTGCTTTTCAGACACTGCAGTGTATCGGACCTGACAGACTGGTGGCTGCAAGCATTTGCCGTCCTAGTAATATTTAATTATTTGGCTGTAATGAGCTCTGCAAATGTGTTTAGTCTCAAAATGTCTTTTTATAGTGCTCTGAAATTTCAAGTAAATGAGGATCATTGCATAGGTATCAGCCAGCGCTGAGGTACCATTTTGTTCTTAGCTTAACTAAAGCGAGAGAAGCAGAGACAGAGAGTTTTACAAGATTTAGATGACTTCAGCCTAATCTGCCCACTTCTAATTTGCCTACACTTCCTAACATGCCAGGTATCTCCTTGCACAAGTCTGTCATCAGGAGGAGATATGGGAACATGTCCAGATTTTGAAGTAATTCCGTAGGTCTGTACCCTCAATGATTTGGCACACCAGCAATCAGGAGTGTGGATTGCACCATGCTGCAGTCCAGTGGTGCATGATGTCTCTGTGCATTATGTGGAGAGCAGAAATATGCTTACACTCACATCAGGATCACCAACAGCAGAAGAAGGATTTTGGACCTGAACTTGGATACTCAGTGGGTTGAAATGAGAAGTGAAGCATATAATCATCTCATGGCAAGGCATAAGTTTTGCTAGCATCTGACCACCGCTGTTATCTAGTCATCTCCCAAGAATGAGTAAGTCCCTCCCTACAGTTGCATCATTGCTTGAACACATTAGCAATAAAATATGAAGTGCTTTTCCTGCCTGCAAGCATACCAAACATCAGTCCTCCTTATATATCAGCTTTTGAACCTTGCAGCATTTTTCTTTTGATCATTTCTGTGCCTACATTTCTCAGATTGTACGGGCCAAGACTGATTAAAATATTCAGTACGGGGCCTTTCAGGGCTGTGGGGTTGTGGGCTTCTGAGAGCAGTAATCTGAACTTGTATTTATGTCATTATTTACTGCAACATTCAAATTTCCTTTGAACTCATGTTTTTCCCAGATCTGCTTCTGGGTTGCTGTTCATTCATTGCTGCCACAGTTTTCCTCCTCTCCACTCCAGTTTGGCTCTGTCCTCTTCCACTTTTGGCATCACAAGCTGACAGTTAAATTAAGGTTTTTCTACCAGGTCATCAGCACTGATGAATACACTCGCCCTCGGTGTATTTTGCAGGATCCCATGGCCCATGGCCTCGCACTCCCTTCCTAGAGGGCAATCCCACTTTATCTCCTGTCTCCATTCCCTGCTCTGATCGTTTCTGACCCATCCCTCCCTTTTCCCTTTTGCTGCTTATCACCTGCAATACTCCAGCATTTCACCGCAGGGGAGTCCCTGCCACCAGACCCCCATTCACCATCCCTGGCAGTGCTGCCTTCTCTTGGCATTCCCATGTCTGGAGGGCCCGGCAGCCGGCTCTTGCTGCAAGCGCCGCAGACAGTGCCCACAGCCCACGAATCTCCATGATAACCCTCTGTGACCAAGAGAAGGAGCAAGTCCCCAGATGACCGAGAACTGGCCTGGTCTTGAAGGCATGAAATAAGAGTCACCTCCACTACTGACCTCCTTGGCACCCTGCTGCACCCTGGGGAGCTCACCAATAGCAACAGCTCTCTGCTCCTGGGTAATATATAGTCTGAGCAGGTGTATTTTTAACTACTTGGTATTTTTATCCAGTTTCTAGCACAGCGCAATATCAAATCCCCAATGTGTTATGGCTGTGCTACATTCACTGCATCTGTTAAATCAGGAAGGCAATTATATATTTGTTTGGCGTGATCTATTTTTAATACACCCATGTTGTTTGCTGGCTATTGGATGCTTTTCTGCCAAATGTTACACAAATCCCTTCAACACAGTATGAAGTCTGAACGCTTCCCTAAAACAGACAACAAGCTAATAACACAGAAGATGCCAAGACCTGATTTCACGATCTTCTTAAAGACAGGTACCATATTTGTTTGCTGCCAGTCTTCAGATGCCTCTGACCTGGAGATTTATTAACTTAATTTTCACTCGCAGGTTTTTTTCTTGCTAGATGCTTGATCCTCTCATGTTGTCCAATTCCCATTGACAGCAGAGAGAATCTGGGCTGATCAAGGGCTAGAGGACATGGCCCTGGCTTTTTTCAGTTCCCCTGGGTGCATTTCATCTGTTGATTTATGTGAGAAATAGTTAGTTTGCCTTGGTGGAGAAACAAAAACATCCAAGTGCAAAAAGAAAAGGAGACTGAAGACAAAATGGTCATGTCATTATTGAAATGTGCTTCTCGCTTCAGAAACAACAGTCTGCGCTCAAACGAAGTGATAAGTGGGGACAGAGATTAAGCCAAAATAAACGTCCTTATCTTAAAAAAATTCAGCTTCCTAAAGCCAACCTGGATCTGATCTGTGTGAACAACAAGAGAAAGTGCAAGAAAGTTGAGATATTTCTTAAAATAATATTACTGTAGGACCCAACAAAAAGTAAACTCTGCTCATGGGACAAAAGTTATTTACAGTTAGCACTGACACTATGCCCATGAGAGGTCAGATGGAGAGCAGAGCACTAACCCTTCTACATCTTGCACGTTTCATTTACAAACATAGGCAATGATCCTGCGGTGAGATACCTTGGCCGGACATCAAACACCAAATGGTTCTCATTGTCTGTGAACTTCCCTTTAAAAGCAACGGGACTCCTCCCAGCATGTAAGGTTAGAGGCCTTTGGTTAAAAACTGTGTATTGGACCGATTTCATCAACTGCACTGAGGCAAGAAGGATTATTCCCAGTGGGTGGCACTGAGTAAGGGGCTTCATTTTGAGCCCTGGCCCTGTGAGAGACTTCTTGGGTACCTTTCCCCACCAAATTTACCTTCCTCTTTTAATCCCATGTCTTGACATTGGATTGAAATAAAAAAAAAAAAAATCCTGCATATATTCTCTGCAAAGGGTTATAAATCCCTCTTGGACACCAATTCAAACCCTCAGGTGCCGTAAACAGGCATAACACAGAAAACAACAGTTTAGGCTCAATAAGGTCACTGACTATATGGCAGGGGAGATGTCCCACAACATGCCTTGAACTCATTCCTCCTTAGTCCCCTGATCCAGCCCAATAGAGGTTGACCAGAGGGCTAAGCTGTGTCTTCCCTGCACAGTGCAAACCCCTCGAGCATCAGACACAAATGCATCTGCCCCAACTCCTCTCCCCACCTACAGCACACAGATCAGCCCTGGGTTGGGGCATCCCCTTCTCCCTCCTGCTTTGCTGGGAATTGCCACTTAAGATTTGCTTTGCTTGCCAGTTGTGCAGATTACTTTCCTTTATGCACAAAATATAAATGTGCAGGGGGACACACATACATATTTAGATGCATGCACACCAGCCTGTGTGTACGGGCTCCATCTTTGCCTTTTTGTTAACCAATCAGGAAAAAAAGGGAAGAAAGAGATGCCATGTCATGAAACCTCCAGGATCTCTGTGACTTCTTCATGAGAGAAGCCATCCAGTTGGCACCATGGTCCACCACCCTTCAGCCAGCCTGACTTTTGTTCTTTAGGTTAGCAACAAACTGGTCCATCCCAGTTTTGCCTAATAAATATGTTGTAAACTGAAATGTCCGGCTAGTGGTTCACACAGACTCTGATGGACTTTTAGTGTGCCACTATTACACGGTCCTGAGGGAGTGAGGGCTGTGCCAGACATGAGCCCCGCCAGTTGGCCCACCATCCTGCCTGACCAACCTCATCTCCTTCTATGACAAGGTGACCTGCCTGGTGGATGACGGGAAAGGCTGTGGATGTTGTCTACCTGGGCTTCAGTAAGGCCTTTGACACTGTCTCTCACGGCATACTCCTCAAGAACCTGGCGGCACATGGCTTAGACAAGTGTACTCTTCGCTGGGTAAAAAAACTGGCTGGATGGATGAGCCCAGAGGGTTCTGGTGAATGGAGTTAAATCCAGTTGGCGGCAGGTCACAAGTGGTGTTCCCCAGGGCTCAGTACTGGGGCCGGTTCTCTTTAATATCTTCATTAGTGATCTGGACAAGGAGATTGAGTGTACCTTCAGTAAGTTTGTGGATGACACCAAGTTGGGAGGGAGGGTTGATCTGCTCAAGGGTAGGAAGGCTCTGCAAAGGGATCTGGACAGGCTGGATTGTTGGGTCGAGGCCAATTGTATGAGGTTCAACAAGGCCAAGTGCCAGGTCCTGCACTTTGGTCACAACAACCCCATGCAACGCTACAGGCTTGGGGAAGAGTGGCTGGAAAGCTGCCCGGTGGAAAAAGACCTGGGGGTGCTGGTTGACAGCCGGCTAAATATGAGCCAGCAGTGTGCCCAGGTGGCCAAGAAAGCCAATGGCATCCTGGCCTGGATCAGAAGCAGTGTGGCCAGCAGGAGCAGGGAAGTGATCGTCCCCCTGTACTCGGCACTGGTGAGGCTGCAGCTTGATTACTGTGTTCAGTTTTGGGCCCCTCACTACAGGAAAGACATTGAGGCACTGGAGCGTGTCCAGAGAAGGGCAACGAAGCTGGTGAGGGGCCTGGAGCACAAGTCTTGTGAGGAGCGGCTGAGGGAACTGGGGTTGTTTAGCCTAGAGAAAAGGAGGCTGAGGGGAGACCTTATCGCTCTCTACAACTACCTGAAAGGAGGCTGTAGTGAGGTGGGTGCTGGTCTCTTCTATCAAGTAACTAGTGATGGGACAAGAGGAAATGGCCTCAAGTTGCGGCAGGGGAGGGTTAGCTTGGATATTAGGAAGAATTTCTTTAGTGAAAGGGTTGTCAGTCATTGGAACAGGCTGCCCAGGGAAGTGGTGGAGTCACCATCCCTGGAGGTATTCAAAAAGCATATAGACAGGGCACTTCATGACATGGTTTAGTGGGCATGGTTGATGGTTGGACTCGATGATCTTAAAGGTCTTTTCCAACCTAAATGATTCCATGATTCTATGATCCTCTTACACTCCAGGTTTACGGCAGTGTTAACTCCAAGCGAATGATGCTGTGGGTGCACCATGACACACCTAAAGGAAACATTGGGCTGTTTGCGAGATGTTATTATCCATACAGCACTGGCAGTGGACAAATTGACATCTCCATAGCGTAGACAGAGGGCTATGGATGTGCCCAAAGGGCTGACAGTCCAATGCAATCCCACAGGAGCCAAGTCTGTCACTGAGATCAGACCAAGAAAAGCCTGTGGCTTTGCCAAGTATCCTGCAGAGGGAAGAGAAGGTCTTCTCCCGGGACACTGTTTCCCAGCAGGGCAGAGGAAAAATGACACTTTAGGCATGCCAATCCTGCCCAGGTACTTTCTAGAGCCAGATCTAACAGTCCAGATGCCACTAAAGCCCATGTCCAACCTGTATGGGTCCTGGAAGAAGTCCAGCCCCACCATCAAACCAGCCATGAAGGGAAGGCACTGATGAAGCAGAGCATCTGCTGGGAAAGGCTGTTTCTCCTTTTCTGACTTGCAGAGAGTCTTTCAACACTGTTTCAATCATATGACACACTCAGCAGTAATGCGGCCTGAATTGTTGCTCCTCAGGGGTCTGTCTGCCAAGAAAACTGAGGAATGACTCATGTCGTGGCATTCAGAGAGAGGGGAGGGCAGGACCAGGAGGTGACTAATGATTCAAAAGCAGAGTTTTACTTCCAAGGGACGACAGGCCGGTCCTATGCACAATGGAGGAAAAGGGCCTTGCAGCACATCGGGATGATGGAGCAGAGCAATGGGTATGTGAACTGTGGAGAAATGCATCCCTGTCCTAAGGCAGAGACAGCATTGCCATGAAGAGGCAAGTGATATACAGCTGATCCACCACAGACTGGGACACTCAGAGGTATGGATGGTTCAAAGATGAACCAGATCATTAGAAAATAGGTGAGGGCTGTTTGGTGGCAACCTGAAATGGGGTTTGGAGGTTTCTGCTGAATTTCTTCCTAAATCACAGGAAAGACTCAGTGGGGACATTCAAGAAAAGGGCCCAGACGGCCCCTCCTCTGTCAGAGGAGGAAAATTTGTTGGGCCTGTGTTGTATTCTCTCCCCATGGAGATGCACTGTGATCCATACAATATCTGTTTTGAAGATACCCAGATCTGCTCTAATGATATTTTGGGGAAATGCAGTCAATGAAGCCTTGAAAGCTGGCTGCACAAGGGGGACAATACATCCCCTTTGCTTTTCCAAATATTTCCTTTACATCCATGACTTTAGCCATAACAAACTACCCATTTACAGAGTCCAAATGGCCTGTCTTGCACTTCTTGCTGCTTAAAAAAATCACATGGAAAAAAGCTGTACCTCCTTTCCCATCCCCTGTCCAAAGGAGAGAGTCAAGCAGTGGGAGATGGAAAATTCTTATAAAACTGGTGGCTCCTTGTTACATCTCTGCTCCTCTGCTTTCTTGCATATATTTGTCCATAAAAGTCCCATCCTGCTATACATATTACCCTCCTCCAACCCAGGCTGGGCATCTCGCAGGAGGCAATGGCACCTCAGGAGCCAGGAAGGTCCATGTGAATTTTAGGGGAAAATAGACAAGTTCTGGAGAAATCATACCCAAGAGGCAGTTTTGCCTAAAACTGATACAGAATACGCCTGTGCTTATGTGACACTTGACACTGTCAAAAGGAGCATGGAGTGGGAAAATAAAACACCCTCTACCCCTCCACTTGCTGCCAGCACCAAGTGTGTCCAACTATGGGGCACCGGGTCAGGCTGCAGCTCCCTTGTTGCTGGTGGGCATCAGGAAAAGCAAGAGGTCACCCAGCGGCCCTGGGACCAGCAGAATGTGGTACGCAGGGCAGCATTTGGCCCAGAGCAGCACCACCCAGGCAGAGGGCTGGGACTCAGAGGTTAAGGCTGGCTCCTGGTGTAACTAAAGCATTGATGGGGGTTGCATTTGGCAGGGGGTGGAGGGGCTGCTGCGCTGTTGCGTCAGGACCAGCTACTGAGACAATGTCTGGACCCAGGCACTGATTAGAATTATCCCAGATGGAGCAGGACGAGGGCAAGGGGGGAGAAGTGAGTGATGGATTAACCTGTTTCGAGTCACACTCTCCCTATAAAGAGTGGGTTACTTTCTGCTCTGACGCTGAGTTACGCTAACAGGCATTGCTGAGACAGGGCCTGGGTGAGATTTATTTATCTTGAATCCCTTTAAACATTTCAACACCCTGTGGCTGTGCAACCAGCAAGCCTGTGAAACCGCATGCCTTGCAGTTCCTACCCTCTCCCCGCTCTTCCCTCCTGGTTGTTTCACTCCCTTCATGCTGCAAGCCAGATTGCTTGTCAAAATTAAAAATTAAGCCATGGGAGGCATGCACTCGGCTTTCCCCTCTGCCCATCTGGTAGGGCCCTGATCCCGCCTGGGGATGGTGGGACTTCTCATAAGCACATAATCAGCTTTAAAAGCCCCCATGGCCTCTTCTTTTCTTTAAGGTCCAAGGCAATATGGATGCCGGGGAGCAGCATAGCATGGGTTGTTCCCTTGAAATCATGTTAACTTTGGAGTGCTTCGCACCGCATGCAGGGTGAGGCTTCGCGTGTCTTGGGACAAGCTCCTACATCTGCAGTCCATCACCCACAGACCCAGCTGAGGAGCCGATGCGATACAGCCCGTTTGTTAATTTCTCTGTCCTGCTAACTAATGAAACACAGCAGGGATGGTTTATGGACTAGCCCTGAATCACACGAGAGTCCCAGCACCCTTGTTTTCATCCAGCACCTTTGCCTGGAGGATGCACTGAAACTGTCGGGGATCTCTGTGGGAACAGGGGACTGTTAGTTACATGTAAGCTGCTCCACCAACTTCAGGAGAGTTGCAAGAATGGAAAAGGACAGTAGTTTATCCCAAAGACTTCCTTGCAAAAGGAACAGTCAAAGCACAAAGATTTGCCCTACTCTTGCACTACTGGATGAATTTTTCTTGCTTCAGCCTGTTGAACCTGAGTTGAAGGGCTTGCAGCTCAGCCTTACCCTTCCAAGCTGCCCTCTATTCAAAAATCGTCTTCTCTCATGTCTTCAAAAACATGACATTCACCACCCATCGAGTCAAGAAATCCTTGGCAAGACAGGTGGACATTTCAGGCTCCTTCCTCCCGAGCATCCTCAGTATCTTCACTGCATGGCAGACTGTCCTTGCCACACTGCCTGGTAAATGCTGTGCTTCACTGTCCTACTGTTTCTACCATTACAATATTTTAGCACCATTTAGAACAATTTCATCCAAAGATCTCAAAGTACTTTACAAGGTTTAGTTAATTAAGCCACTGAAGTATTATTACATCTCTCTTATGGAAGAGAAAGCCAAGCAAAGATGTTAAATGACTTGCCAAATGTAATATGAGTCAGTAGCTAAGTTGGGAAAAGAACCCAGGAGTCCTGACTCTTAACCCATGGCTGTAAACCATTTTTCTCTATAAAACAGAAATTAAGCAAGCAGAAGGGTGGCAGCACAGCTTTTCCTTTTACTCGAGCTGCCTTATAATTAGGACAGCAAGGAAAATTTTGGTTCCTAAACTTAGACCTTGGTACATTTGTTTGAAATGGACTGCGTGGAAGTTTTGTGGGGTCTCTCTGCCATTTGAAATTCTCACATCATGGTTATATTTAAAGAAGCTATTGTGCTAGCAGGAGTTACGGGCTTGTTGCAGATATGAGCTCTGCGTTATCTAGGAGGTCAGAGCAGATGAGGAAACATCACTTCAAAGCAGTCTGACAAATCTATGACATCTTCCTGCTAACTAAAGGCATTAAAAACACCAGAACAAGTTACTGTTTGTTCTATTACTAAAGAGCCTAAAAAGGGAATATAAAGGTGATTTCTCTTGCAGAAAAGAACTGCTCTTCCTCCAGCCCAGCCCAGGATCTGCAAGTGGAACTGCTCCAAGTCTAAAGATAAACACAGCGATAACAAGGGCATTTCCATAAGGAGGCCAAGGAATTTGGAAGAGGAAGGAGTAACTGGGACCCCAATGAGCCATTTGCCTGTATCCTGCTGTCCATAAGTTTTATAAATTATGGGGGAAAAAATGGTGTGCATAACTGAAAGCTGCCCCTAGGCACCAATAATTTGTCTGACCTGCACTTAGACAACCAATCCGCTCAGCTCTAACTAGCACTGGCAGCCTCGCACGGGTCATATTTTTACATGGATGAACTGTTCTTCAACAATTTCCTCCAGTGTGCTAGCAGTACAAACAGGCTTTTCTTTGCAAGCAGGTATGTGTGCCTTCTTTTTCCAGTTATTTCTTTCCTCACACACGTGGTTCACGTGGCTGTTTGCAAAGAAAAAAAAGCCCAGCCCCCTCACTCTTTCCTACTAGCAGGGTTACTATGAGCCTTGTTGCAGTTTTATGGGGCAGGGATGGACGTTTGCTTAGGTTTAGACTCCCCTGGCAACAGCATCACCTTTTTCTTCCATTTTTCCAAGTCCTATTCCTATGTTTCCCTAACATTTGCCTGCAGTATCATGTTTTATTACTCAGGAAATTTCCTTATGCTCATAGTGACAGCCAGAATTTACAGTTGCAAAATTCCCATTGCTTTCTGGGGTAATTCTGAGGCTGAATTAGACATCCAGGAGAAATCACTGCAGAGAAGGGTGGAGAGCAGGGAAAGCCTTGCCATCACTTCCCTAAATCGAGCACTCTCATCCTATGAGTTTTCTTGCCATGGCCAAAGCCCTGTAGCCCCTTGGGTCTGTGGGACTGAAGATATGGTAAGGAAAACAAGTGACAAGGGCACTGTCAGAGATACATATGTATACACACACAAAAAAAAAAAAAAAAATCTTCCCTTTCTGGGAAGGGATTCATCATATTCGCCAAAGGCCGTATGACCTCAGGGTGTAGCACAGGATTTAGGGCCTTGTAGGGATTTGCCCTCTATCTTTATTGAACGCCAAGTAGGATTGAACTGAACACATCCAGTGGTTTTCCTCAGACATTTTGATGATGGATTGCTGGCATCACTTGTTTTCTTTTGAAGGCAATTCATTTATCAGAGACAATTACTCAACTGATAAGTTCAGTGTGTTCAGCTGTTCGTGGCTACACAGCAGCTACAGGTCAATAAATATGAACTGCAATTAGCCTGATTAATGATTTCAGATCACTAAACTGCAGTTTAAGATAAGGTTCTAATAAGCTTTTCTGCTGAATCTGGCAAGTTTACCAGCATCGGTGACACTACCTTCATTGTCAGTGCCCCAGGCCTAGCAGCTCCTTCAGTCTGACTTTGTGATAAAGCGAGTCCCACTCCTCAGGACCTCTGAAGAGCTCAGCAGGTGTTTGGCGAGCAGCGTACAGTGACAGGGAACCCCCTTGCATCTGCCACATAGCAAAGTGCTAAGGAAATTGTTTCCAAATGTCCCTTAATTTAGAAGTTTACTCCCCACTCCCAGCCTCCTGTTTTACTCCTTGGGGCTGCTGACCTTCACCTCTGCTGCCATCCTTCAGCCACCGCACAAATCCTGACACTGAGCCAGCCATGGGTATCTTGGAGCATGGAGCAATGAGCCAAGGGAAGAGAAACTATAAGAGCCCAAATATTGTCAGCAGACTTGTAAGCAACGGAGAGCAGGTTTTAGGAGGACCACATTTGATTTAACATGTTGGCAGGCACTATCATTGCTATGGTGAGACTTGCAGAGCATAAAGCGTGTGCTGATAGCAATCCCTTCAGATGGGATGGCATTTGCGTTTCATTCATTTTCTGGTTATAAAGAACATGAGTGTGAATGCATGTGTGCATATATGTGTACCTACATGTTCTTCTGCTGCTGCCACCTGCTAAAGGAATCAACGTTACTGATTTTTTTGCCACAAGCCCGGACTGGCAAGGACCATGGTTGTGGAGTAGCAGTTTTGGAGTTATAACCCCTGCTAAGCTCCAAGTACAGGCTCCAAGCCATGAACCCCAAGCTGGGGTTCACCACACTGCATCTAGTATGCTTTACACAGACCCAGTCCCACCTCCGACTCCTCTCAGCAAAGACATTTTCAGGCTGAAGAAGAACTTCTGGGCATTGAGACCTCTGGAGATTTGTTTTCAGTGATCTGGGGAATGATGTGATTGGCATTTTGCTTTAGATGGACATCAGGTGAAATTCAGACTATTGCTATTAGACGTTCCAGCTATAACATAGGCACTTGCCTCAGCCAGCTCACTGAGGGTCCATAAGTGGAGTGTCCTCCCTGAAACTGGGGGAGAGAAACAGGCCATTTGTTCCTTGTAGGAATCTGCTGGTTTCTGGGCTCAAGGTAACGCCATGCACAGGGGCATGGCTGCAGTCCCAGCCCTTTCTCAAGTTTAGGTGTTAAATTAGTACTGAAGCTATTTCATCCCAAGGTGAGAGTCTCAGGTCTCCTTCCAAGGAAAAAATATTGGGAGAAGGCATCCACCACTTGAGCAAGGGTCCTGCAGCTGCAGCATTTGCTTGTGCAGTGCAAGATCTTGGGTTCAGTTCCTGCATCAGTATGGGGAACAACAATGCAACAACTGCTGCATTTCACCTCCACATCTTGAATCTTTATCTCTACATGGCCATAAGGAGCAGGGAGGAGAGCCATGGAGCATGCAGCAGCCACAGGGAAGAGGAAGAGGAGGAGGAGGAGGAGGAAGTCGTTCTTGCTTGCTCCACTCCCAGGGCCCTTCATGCATGGTACATTACACTTTAGGGGAAAATACATTGCAGCTGTTAATTTTATGCCCCACTCATTGCTCAAGTTTACCCTGAGAATGCATTTAAAACATGACATAAACATCTGGAAATCCATACATTTCCCTGGGAGGTTTCCTCACAAATGACAGATAACAACAGGTATATTTTATTAGCTTAATTGGAATTGCTCTCTCCTGTACCAGCAATGCAGTAATCTATTTGTCAACCACAGCCAAACACTGAACTGTTTACCCAGAAGTCCCCAGGGGCTCAATAAAGGGAAAAAAACCCAAAAAAAAACCCACCCTAAACTGTAGGCACACAGGGCCATGTACTTAGGGACATAGATGTTCTCATTTTGCAACCAAGCCTGAGGCCAGGAAGGCTCTAACAAACCCTCCTGGAGAAACCTTTGTCCTGGGAGCCATCCACTCACCTGCTGGTCTGAAGGGCTGAGAAAGGTCAACAGGAAAGAAGGAGAACAGGAAAGGAGGAATTATTGATAAGGAGGAATTATTGAAGCAGATTTGATACAGCCCATGCATTCATCTGATCTTTGTTTCAGAGAGAAGGGAGATTTTGGTGTGGGTTTTGTCATCTGTGGCTGCTTCATTACATTAGGAAAAGGAAATATGTCCATCAGAAACTTCACCAATAACATTGGGATTGGTTCAGATGAAATCTCATGATTGCTCAGACCTCTGGATTTGACTTGCTGGAGAGATTTATCTACTGAATCCAAACTGGAAATCAAATGTCTTCCAGTAAGAATCTGCTGATGTGATTGTAACTGTTTGATTGCCATAAGAATGTCCCAGAAGTGAGATATGAGAAATCCTAGAAAGTTTTGAGACCTATAAAGCCATAATCCAGCACTTCAGCCCCTTCTCGAGGCTGCATATCTATTGATTTCAAAATTTCCTGTTGCCACAAGAACACCTTTCCTTGGGGTGATGCTGGCACATTGATACCCTGAGAACCCAGAAGCGTGCTAAGAAGTTGGAAAAGGATATTTTTATTTTCCACAGATCTCAAAAAGAAAGTCTGTGTCTGACTCCAGGTTCATATGAATTTGTGAGCCTTGGAATTAATTTGCTAAAAACTCATTTTCTGCTCCTAGAGAAAACTATCAGCAAACTGCTTGGAGCTGGTCAAATCTTAAAAGGAGCTACCAACAGAAAACAAGGTGAAGACCATATATAGTTTTAGATCCCACAGAAAATCTGCTAGTCATATACTGTAGCAAAGTGAGACCAAATGCAAAACTACTACACTATCACAGTGAAAAATAGCAAAGGAACCCAGATTACACTGAAAGCTATGATGGCATTGTTACCATGACATCAGTTTTACAGGGTCCTAGACTAGTGACATTGGGAGAATTATTTCTAATGTACACTGCCACAAATGTGCTCAGAAAGTGGCCAAGAGGTGAACAAAGCCAAATCAACGCACAGTGACACATGGCCAAATCCTGGGCTTGGCTACACTGGAGTAAGTTCCAGCTGATCAGCTTTGTTCTCCCTGCAGCTACACTCGCTTCAGACTTGGAAAGCTAAAGGTGGACCTTCATCTGCATGCTAAAATGTTCCAAAGCAGCAGAAAGCTGGACCAGGTGGGAGGGTGAGATGAAAAGAGGAGGAAGACTTCGCTGAGATGAAAGATAGGAGCAGTGGCAGTCTGGAGAATACAATTTCTGGACAAATTTTCACAGCCTGGTTTCTAGAAAAGCACAGTTTTGGCACATGCACTATATTCCATCCCTTGCCAGCCCAGCTGGGATTTTAGCAGGCACGATGACAGCAATCCCCTGCGAGAATGGAGTTATACTGACACATAGCTCATTGGCTGCAGCATGGCCGGGGAAATAGCAAAGGTGACAGGATGAGGTACTAACTGTGGTCATTGAAGGGGTCTCAGCATAAGGTGAAGAAGGGGAAGGCTATGGCCAGAGTCACAGGTTATGCTGTCAAGGCAACCCATGCCAAATCCACAAATTCCAATGGTGGATAGGATGGTTTAGCTCAGCACAGAGGGAGAAATGGTGTGAACAAGAGCGGGGAAGACTCAGCTGCCCATGGGCTGCACCATGCCCACGTGGAGAGAAAAGTCAGCAGACTGGACAGGGAAAAGAAAAATCCACTGGTATGAAAAGCCCTGTAGGAAGCCCTCCCTGAGGAAAGCTCTTCTGAAGGAAAGACTGGCCAAGGGGGTGATGAAGCTTTCACTATTTTGACCAAGACTCAGGGAGAGTCCGGATCCACAGCAAAGTAGATGTCTCACCTATGACTTCATGGGCAGAGCATGACAGCTTCAGCTCAGCACTTGGAGGACTCATCACCAAAACTGTAAGCTAAGAAGAAAATTAGTTTTACCAACTGTGTCAACTAAAAAAGTCTTTCCTAATCACCTTGCTCCATAAAGTCCCCAAGCCACAAAGCCTATGTAGTTTCTTTTCAGCAATTTGGGTTTTAGGAAAGGTGGAAATAAGTGTCTTTAACTGAACATTTACTTTTAGCCCAGACCTCATTCTCCCCTTGTTAAAATGTAGCTTGAAAAACTTTTGCTAAATCATAGCATCAGTCTTGTGGCCAAGTGGTGGACAGACCAATACAGTTTAATTTTAATCCAGCTCACATATTTGCATTTCTTCTCTGGTCAGCATAGGGCAGGATGGGAAATCTGATGGTGAAGGGTCTCCCTTCCTCCTGCATTACCATTATTCCCATTATTCCCTTTTAAAGTGAGTGATCTTTCACCTTTCCCAGGCACTTCATTCACACCAGTTTAAAATAATAACATAAGCCCAGTCATTACTCCAGCAATACCCCCTGGGTACAGGAGGCTGTTGAAGCTGCACTGAAAGTTTCTGAGTCTGCAAATGTCAAGATCTCCCAGAAAACTGGATGAGGTGATGCAAAGAGTTTAAAGAGGCAAAATTGCCCAGTTCCCGCATGGAAGGGCAGATCCTGGACGTGCTGTCACCATCAGCTGGATCACACATGCCATTGAGCATTGCCTTTGGTGAAGGGGGCTGGGACCATAGATGGTCCCAATTATAACGACCAACAGGCAAGCGTGCAACAGAGGGGTAACAAATGGCCACAAATATTTTTTACCGAGCAAGCAAGCGGGAGGCGGGAGCCCCTCAGCCTCTGTGCTGGGCAGAGGAGGTTTATTTAATCTACCCGGCCCCCTCCGCTGACCCCGGATTGTTTCCTCCTTCAACAGCTGCAGTCGCAGGGGACAGAGGAGCGTGGAGACATACAGCTGTCCCTCGCCGATCGCTGTGCACCCCTGCCGAGGATTGCTGGATCCGGCCCCACAAGTCCAACCCTAGAACCAGCTCCCCCAGCCTCTCCTGAAACCCCAGTCCTTGTGAGCTGTTCAGCACAATTTGCAAATTTTCTTTTTTCTTGCCTCAACCATATCAGTTTGGAGAATAAAAGATACAGCTGCTCCTCACAAACTTTGCCTGGTTTACAGCTTTCAACTAGCAAAGCCACGACGTGATGGTAGAAATACACATTATTTGCAATATATTTTTTGTATTTTAAGTATTACACTTAAATATGTTTCTCCTTGACCAGCACATCAGGTCTGTGAGATGGTTCCAGCAGACACTGCTCTTGACCTATACCCCTAGCATGCGAACAGGGATAACGCTTTTTGCAAAATTCAGCTGTTGTGAAACTTTTAGAGCAGTTTGTTAAATCTCCTCTCTAAGGATTACAGTCCTACCTGAGACGAAGGGTTTGGGTTATATCTGCATGAATTTTTAGTGTTTTGGAGGAAAGGGGAGAAAGGGGGGTTGCCAGTCAGCTGAAGGGGATTTTTGAACAGAAGGACTCTCACGGTGGTGAATGTCACTTCTCACAGGGAGGCCTTTTTCCATGGCAAGATTTGCACAGTTGGAATCTGAACAGAGTAAACCTACAGACTGACCAAACACAAATGGGCCTTTTAAAAGGTCTGTGTCAGATTTGTTAACGCTGGTCCACAAAGACCTGGCTGCAGTCATGAGGACAAAGGGTTTAAAAGAAGACACATCCTCAAACTGGGCTGGATCCCCCAGTACAAAGGATGAGAACAAAGGCACTAACTTCATTTCTCCTTTATTTTTTGTCCTGCTTAGTTTGACCCTACCCATAGCACTGTTTCCTGGCCTAGCTCTGTATAAATGACAACTTTGTAAAGTTGAACTGCTCTTTTTCTAACCTGGATTTTTTTTTGGACACAAAAAGTTCAGTATTAGACATAATCACTTTTTGGCATGCTATATAAATATGCATTTTGTTAGATTGATTGGCTCTGTGTAAAGACCTAAAAGGAATAACGTTCTACTATTCACCATTGTCAAAGCAATACCCCAGACTCCTCATCAAATCTGCTGCTGCAAAGGTAGAAAAAATAATAACCCTGCTATAATTAACTTGCCTGGAGCCACCTCTCTGACACCACAAAACTGAGTTTTTCTGTGCTGCACAGGGACTTGACTGATACATTTTTTCCTATGTCATAAAGTCATTTTTTTGATGGCACAGCATTTTCTCCCAGGGGGCATCACAAGGTGCACAGGCTACAGAGGGTTAGATCTCAATGCTGCTAGAGAAAGAGCACAACCATCTCAATGTACATAGGCTAAAGGTGCAGGAATGCAGAATTAGAGAACCACAAACTGCCCAAAACTGCAGCCACATCATATCCATACCAATGGTCCTCATAGCAAACTTAAACCATCTCAAACTGGCAACAACTGAATTTGGGAAAAACTCGGTATCATCACTGTTCAGCTAGCTTGTACTTGGTGGCAGTACCAGACCTGTTATGCTGATGCTTTGAGCTCTGGGCAGGAGGTTGGACTAGATCATCTCCAGAGCTCCCCCCAGCCCCTGTTTCTCAATAGTTGTGTGCGGGTCTATTCTTTCCTTTGCCACCAGTAGGATCTCAGCATTTCATTAGTGAATAAAAAAATCTGCCTCGAAGGGATCACTGGAGACAATAAAATAAACATTTTCATGCTACTGTTTACATGTTTCGGAGTATTAACAAAAATTAAAACTACTCACTGTCATAATTGCACAGACTCTTATTTTAAATACTTTTTTCTTTGTCGAATGTACATATTCTTAAGAACTCACACAAACAACAGGTTATCAATGCAAACAGCCTGGAACATTTCAAGGAAAAGCAAGTATTGAGGAACAAGACTTTTTTTCAGAGAGCTTAGTGATTTGGATGCTTCCATTTGCATTTTCATGTAGAAACAGAGTCTAATTTTGTCTTTGTGCATAAGACAGTATTTTGGGTCAAGAGACCAGTGTCTAGATCTCTTAGGAATTTCTTTTTTTGAAGAGCATGGCAATAAATGCATGCCCAACCTGCCAATTCTTCCCCAATTCTCCAAGTGACATGAAATGTTTCTAAATTAGATTATTAATTCTCAAGCTGCCAGAGCAGCCTCATTGCATAAAACCAGCTTTAACAGTTGTATCTATAGCAATGTCACCTCCAGAAAGAGTACGGGAAAGTAAATTTTGCCCATGACCCTGCAGAATAACAACAGTCTACTGCTTTACTTCACCTCTTCAAATTCGCCTTTTAAATAAAAGATATTCCTTTTATTTCTGATCAGCTTCATACATGTTGTCACCATTTCACACGTAAGGAGAGGTTGCCCAGCTAGACTAAGTGCCACAGTCTGACCATGCAGGATCTGATCTAATCTTTGCGCAGAAGATGGCATTTAAGATCAAGGGAGCAACAGAGTGATGTGCCCATGAGCAACAACTTAGCCAGGTCACTGTGTTCCTGGGCCTACAGTCCTGTCCAAAAGTGAGAATGAAATGAGAAAAAAAATACTTTGGAAGGCTCTCTTAGGAGTATGTCTCTGAAAAAGTCCCCGTTCACTAAAGCCACTCTTTTTCTGGAGGACACAGGAGCAGTAGAGGACATAGAGGTAGGCATTAGCACTGCTGGACATCTTCCCAAAACTGTCCTGCATGTTGTTGCCAATGCAGGGTATGCTTTCCAAAATGCTGCTACCCCATACCATGGACGGCTATGGGAGAAGTGCAGTTTTGATTTGAATCTCAGCCTAAATATTATTGCAGCTTTTTCATCAGGGTGAAATAGTTAGTAAACTGATCAAAACCACTTCTTATCCTCATTGCTAACAGGAGGTAGAGGGCAGAGAGGAAAAGATGACCCTCATTGTTCTAGTACAGGCCTTGCACTGCTGGCTTGAATACTTGCAGGGAAGTTGAAAATGTTCTTACAAGTCTTGGCACTCCTTTGCAGTTCAGCTATTGAGATTGGGAGAAGGAGAGGAATTTGGGTGACTGACCACGAAACTTATCACACAAGCAGAGCTCAGTGTTCCTGCCTGTTTCCAAAGGGGAGAGGGGAGCCAGCGGGGAAACAGACCGAGACCTAAAAACCACACAAACCAAATTTGATTAACTGAAGAGGTGGAAGAACAGCAAGTTAGTCTCACTTAGAGGGTTTTATACCAATGCACAAAACACATTTGTGTTTAGGCTTCCAAGCCTAAAGTAGTTGTGGGAAGGAAGAGGGGGCTTTTTTCATTAAAATATTTATTGAAATTTTATTTTAAAGAAGCCCTAGTGCTCTTCAAAACACATTTTTGACAGTGTGGTCTCCAGGTGGAGAGGAGATCACAGCTTATTGGCATGACGGGGATAGAGGGAGGGAAGGCACTGAGCGTACATAGGACACTGCAAGAGCAGATTTGCAGAGGGAAGGGTCTGTAATGCATGTGGATGAGCTTCTTCAATATCTTAGCACCAAAGCAGGATGAACCCATGTGCACTATGGAATGAAGAGCCATAAATGCAGCCCTGCCAGTATCCAGGCTGCTGAGATGTCCTTGGTCACTGGTAAATGAGTGTTCAGACCATCACTTAGACTAGCAAGGTGGTAAGGCCATGCTGTCTCTTTTATCTCTGTCTTCATTTCTGTTTCCCATGCTGAAGTGGCTCAAGCTGGCCTGAATGAGGTTTCACCCAAACAGTCTACACTTATTCTTTTGGATGTCAAGGGCGGCAACCAAAAAGCACCAGCCCTGTAAGTGTTTCCTACGCTCATGATTGTACAACATCACTCATGCTATGCAGTCAGGCATCCCCCGCACAACTGAAAATGGCCTTTGTTCCTCTGTGAAGGAGCACGTGTGCCCCCTGAGTGATCCACAGCCTTTCTGAAAAATCACATCACCATTCCCATGGTTGCTACACACGGACTATGGTCTGCCAAACCACATCCTGGGCAAAATGCACACCATGCCAGACCTGTGCCCTCTCCCTCCCATACCCAGACCACTGTCCCAGCAGCAGGCCTGACCTTTGGATGAGAAAGCAAGGGTCCTGCTTGCACCACACTTTTCAAAGAGCACATTAACCCTGATTGTCTTGGCTAACTCTCTGGAATTTCCTTCCTTGCCCCGGAGACAGAGCATTCTGTGGAAATGAAAATTAATACTTACAGGCAGCTTGAGTTTGGGTGTGTTTTCAATTATATATTTTAAAAAAAAAGGAGAGTGAAAATTCAGTGGCTGCTACAAATAAGCCCATTTTAATTGTAAATTCATTTAGCAGGAGGTGGAATTAATCACCTAAAAGAGAGTGGGGGGAGAGCCCCAAAGTTGCGCACAAAGCAAGGAGAGTGCGAATCACACAGTTGGCAGGAGATCCCATTTCATTTTTGTTAAGTGCAGGGGTTTTAAGTCCCTGAATATCTCACTGTTCTTTCCCTCCTGTTCTCCAGAGGGAGAACAAATGCAAATGGTGTCGTGTTAGAAGGGGCTAAAAGGGCACCCTGTAATAATCCAGTGTGTGAAACCCCATGGATTCATCAAGGAGGGAAGGTGTAACAGCCCTCAGGAAGCCTGCAATAGCCTCTGTGTACACATAACACCTCCAAAGGAATTTTCTGCAGCTATTCAAGAACAGACACGGGTCTATTCACCCCGGCTTCACCCCATAGCTCACTCACACATGCCTAGGCAGTGCTCGGGGGAGCGCAACGGAGTGCCGCACTACACCAAAATAACCCAGCCAGATGAAAAATAGGCTCTGTTGTTCCTCCCATGGTGCTGGTGTTGGAGTTTGACAGGCAAGGGGAAGGATACTCTTTCCACAGCATGTACCCTTGAGCACAGGTTAGCAAGAGCAGGAACAAACCCCTCACAAGCAGCTGGTTACATTATACTGCTTACCCACACCACGCTCTGCAAACCCCTTTTTCCACCCCAGACAGGGACAGGAGAGCCCAGGCAAGACCCCGGCACTGATGATGCTCCACCGTGGTGAGCTCAGAGGCTACATCCAATGCAGCCAAGTCCTGAAGGACAAGGCTGTGGCACAGCAGGCTGCACTGGGGCCATAGGAAGGAAGAAGATCCTGTTTGTGGAATGTCAGCTGAGGGGTGGATCAGCTCCTACAGGTTTTCCATACGCATTTTCCTTGAAGGCTGTAAATTAATTCAGCTTGGGCAAACTTGCCTTCATTTGATGTTCCTGCTCCACAAACATTCAAGCTTTAGCTGTACAAATACTTAGAGGAAATATATTCCACATTTCCAGCCAGTGCTTGTCACCTTGCACATCAGCAAGACTGAATCCTTTTACTGTTGATTAATTTGTCCAGCTCCTCCTTGCACCTGCTGATGCAGTCTGCACAACCTCCTGTGGCAGCATGGTCCCACCGTTTGCTGCCTTGGCCCAGAGCAGCTCTTTCTAATGCCTATTTTAAACTGGTCTTCTACTAGTTTTGCCCTCTATTTTTAATATTAAGAGATTTGGTGATAAACAGTATCTCATCTGATTTATCCATTGCCATGAAGCTTTTGAAAACTTGAATTACATACCCCAACCAGTACGCTTCTCTCCAGCTATTGCTTATGCTATTGCTATATTCTGCAATGACTCAATTCAGACAGCCGAGGCTCTGGCCCAAAGGAGAGGGATCATCAGGCCAGTTAGTCATGTCCAGTGAGCAATCTGCATATAATACTTAATTCCCTAGTTAGCTTATTTTTTTAATCATTATTGCAAACTGGGTCTGTGTAATATAGAGAACAGTGAGTTGCACAAGTTTTTGCAGGAACTGAATTTTGAAATTGCTACACACAAGAACACATACCAGCTGTGACCATAAGAAAAACTATGGGTCTCATCTAGCTGACCACAGCTCACATGTAGAATATGTATGATCAGGCCATTTGACTCTTGGAACACACCTCTCTCAGTTATGTGGTTTATTTTACAGGGAAATAAATATATCTGGGTTTAGTGCACAAGGAGGACTGAGAATAATTAATCTGCCAGTTTGGCCATCAAGCTGAAAACATTTTGGTTTGATCTGAGTTGAAGCTATATTTTTCTCTAGCTTTCCTTAGACACAAGCAAGATACCAATCCCCAAAATGAGGCATGGAAAGCCTCACACAAAAGAACTCATTTAGTTTCCAAAACTGCTAAACTGTTCTGAACTGCTTTGCATGAAACACTGTGAATCTTGAAGCATTTCTCAAAACTGAAGAGCTTAGCAGAGCGTTTGCGATACCAAGGGAGAGTCCCTGCTTCCCTGGGCACTGCTGCACACTCCGTTAGCTCACAACCCTTCAACTACCAGTTCTTCTAACACACTCCACATCAGGGAAATGGCATTTTCCCCATTCCACAAGAGACAGGCCTTAGACCCCCAAAGGACACCCAAACAAAACAAGGTCTCCAACACAAGGTGCCTTAGTTCTTGGTAACACTTTCACCATTGGGCATGCTTCCCCCAGCACGGAATAGTGGGCAGGAGCCTGTGAGGGAGATGGGCAACAAAGAAAGGAAAAATACAGGAAAGGAAAGAGTTACATTAAAATTGTGCAGCTGCTAGGATGGCTTGGTTGGGGACAAAAGGTGATGTATGCTATAGCATTATAGTCTATAGCGTTGCAGAGAGTGACAGGTCCCTGCACCGTGAAGGCACAGACTGCATTTACAGATTAAACTTGGTGCTCTCCCTAGGGCTCCAGCAGTCAGATACCTTCACTACAAACTCACTTCTTGATAAAATAAAGCAAGCTTTCAAGCATCCAGCTACAGGAAATAGTCTTGAGTGGTGCTATATATAGGTACATAGTGTGTACAGATTATAGAGCTGCTTGATTGATAACTCTCATATTGATAGACGGATACAGATTGATGCAAACGAACTGTAAAGTTCCAATGATGAAATAATTTGGCTTAAACATAAGATCTGGAGGGAAAAAAAGAAAAATAAAGCTCATGACTTTTGAGGGATGGACAAACAATTTCTGAACGCAGGGTCTGGCCACACTTTCTAATAAAGTGTGATGGGCTCCCTCTCTCCATTTAAGGTCTTTTACTACTATACGAAATGCTTACTTTTTCCACTGAAGGTAGTAGCCAATTCTGCAGGCTGTTTCCAAGCAGAGGAAAACCAGTTCCTAAAAATTATAAGGAATTACAGAGTTTAGGGGCATTTGCAGAATCTTCCTCCAAGTGTCTACATTTGCTACAGGCTATTTATTTCAAAGCAATCTCATTACTTCTGTGTGGTTACTCACCACCCCTGTGCTGGTCAACACACCCATGAGCCTGTCAAGCACTAGGGATCTTCATGAAACTTTCCTATCCAAGCCCCCTTTATCCCTTCATCCTCTCCATACATCACCAGCTCAAGGCCAGCATGGCCCCAGACAAGTTCCTCATCCCAACCTACTGGCAACGATGCAATAGCGATTAGATTTGCCCAGTCAAACCAGGTAAAAATATTTTATTTCTGATTTTCTGCAGAGTGCCAGACTGTACACAGAAATAGATTTGCAAAAGTGCTCCCAGTCACCATTAGTATATCCTCTATTCTGCATCTTCACAGCAGAAAGGCAGGGTGTTGAGGGCAGAAAAGTGGTTTCATGCAGTTGTCTATTCTCAAGCACTGCAGCTCAAAGAAAGGTTCACAAAGGTGGAGAGAAGTATTTCAGGGCAAATATGATTCCCATACAGTTTGGTTTCTTCAGAGCAGCAGGCTGAAATACCAAGCTCCATTTATACCACTGCTGGGCATCTTTGTTCAGCCCTAGTACAGACAGACAGGAAAAGGCTTTAAACAAAGTATTCATTTAGAAAATATCAGTGGCTCTTATTTACATGTTATTCAATAGGGATATGTGGGTGCATTTGTTACCAAACCCCAGTAATCAGATGTTAAAGCAAATATGTGCATCACACAGAGCCCACTGGGGCTTTGCACAATGTTCTGAGCACTGAAAGCCAAATGAGATGCTGGTAACGCCTTCCTCTGTTGTGCAATTGCACTGAAGAAATACTGTCTCTCTTTTCAATTTTTAAGAAAAGAAGTAGAAAAAAGGATAAAAGGGATCATGTGAATAACCTGCCATATCTGGGGGAAAATGCACACTAAAAGGAAGGCACGATAAACCCTTTGCTCAGAAAGGAACATTTCAGCTGTGAGGAATTTTTTGGTGCTGTTTTTTAAGCCTTAAGAAGGACTTTAACCAAAGACACACAAATGTTATTACATTGAGAAGTACTGCAGGTAGGTATTACTAAAACAATGTTCACAATGGACAGAAATGTAAGAGGCAAGCAGAAGAACTGGTACAAAAGAGTCCCAGAGGAAAAAAACATCCCATGACCCCACCACTTGCAACACTGGTATCAATATGTGGGAACCAAATCCCTTTGGCACATCAACATTATGCAGCCAGAAACTTGTGAAACTCGTTCCACAGGTCCACAAACCAAGCAGAGGAGATGCAGCCAGAGCACCACAGAGAAAACACACTGGGGAAAAGCAAGGTTACGGCCAGGGCATTAGCAAATTAGGCCAGGAAGAAATTAAATTGAGAGGAAGCAGGAATGGGCAGTTACAAATGACACAGGGCTGGCTCCTGCTGCAAGCTTTCTGCCCCATGAGGAGTCTCAGCCCTCAGTAATTGCCTTTCTGCAGGTATCTCTTCTCCACTTCAAGAGCAGACGCCCTGTGTAGAACCAGAGAAGAGGGTCAAAGACTCCAGCATGATGCTCCATCAAAAAAAAAAAAAAAAAAAAAAAAAAAAATCAAATTAACTTGGGATGCACCAAGATCTGACAAACTTCTAAAGATGGCGAAAAGGAAGTTTTCTCTAGCTACACATTGGCATGAGGAAAAGCATTCCCAGTAATTGCTGCTGCTCCTTCACCAATGCTCCCTTTTCCCCTTACATCTCCCCACGCAGCAGCCTCTGTTCTCCTCCCTCCACAGCCCAGCATCATCACACGAGGTCAGACAATCACAGAGAGTGAGTGCCAATGGCAAAAATGTAGTATTCAAACCCAAGTAGCGATAGGTATTTTATTTGCAAATTAGCACCATCTCCCAAGACAGCAGGAGAAATGACCAGTTTGGGGACTCTCATTAGATTAAAAGAGGTTTCATTCCCTTCTCTGTTAATTCACCAACCTAAATCTTACAGTGCTTGTTTCGGGAAGGAGGAGAGACAAAGGGGATGAACTCTCTTCACCTCATATATCATTTTAAATATGCACGATCATCACTGAAACTTTATAGCCAAGGTCCACTGAGCTTTGTAGGCAGCTTTTTTAATTTGCCTGGCTAATAACATGAAGGAAAAAAAACATCACTTCAGCGCCTCAGCCCTGCACCAGATGATAGATTTATGTTATGGTATCTGGATCCTTAGGGTAACCTAGCACATTATGCCACCAGTTGGCCAAATTTGGAGGAGTTTTTCCATGCTCAGCAGAACTGCTTTACAGCAGGGCTGCTTGTTCAAAGCCCCTCATGCTGCCTGTGCAACCATGCCGACCGCAGGGGGTTTCTGTGTATGTGACAGTGACATCAACATTGCGTGATGGCGGGTGGCTCAAAAAACTAAGTGTTCCCAGAGTTGAAACTCTCCAAAAGCAGCTGCTGATGATACTCCAACTGGCCAAATTCTGCCAACTGGCTAGTTTTGCCCTGGAAAGCACCTGATCTTCCAGTGTAAGTGTCTTTTCATCATCTCTGTGGCCCATGACCTTCAGCTCTATAAACAGCACCAGCCTCAAAGCAAAAACCCTGCCAGCCAGCCTGTCACAGCACATGCAAATACCTTTTCTTAAGAAGAAAAGCCACAGACTAGAGAAGTGCTCAAAGGGCACATGTAGAAAGTCAGCAGTAGATGAGGGCTCTGTTTGCTCAGACAGAGAAGTTCATGGTTAACTAAGCACAAAAAAAATATTAATCATGCTTACATGGGCAAGTCTATAAATAATCCCAATGGATGGAGTACACTGCTGGCAATTTCCTTGTAGAAGTGAAAGCTGCAGTATCTACCAGACAATGTTAATGTCCTCAGATTTTAAGGGGTTATTAGAGTCCCAGGGACATCAATGATTACTTTGCTCCTATGGCATTTTAATAGCTCATAGCAGTGCAGCAGCTGCATCTCCATGTACCTGTGTCCTCTTCCCTCCCAGATGAGCAATACCATCACTAAATCTGACATCTCTGCAACCTGACAGAATTGCTGTGCAAGAGAGATGCTTCTCAAATGCCTCCAGCTTTTTGCACAGAGCTATGCAAGTCTGGGATGTGCCCTGTGGCTGTGCCTGGAAGCTCAGGACATATGGCAGCCCAGTCACAGACACTGTGCCATTACAGATATCAGAGGGACTATGAATTTAGTATTTAGAAAACACCTTCAAGAATCTTCCTGGACAACGTTGCTAGGTAGGAGGAAGACCTGTCTGAGAATATATGGACAGGCATCAGCCCTGCACGGGAGAGCCCCAGGAGCCCTAACAGGACCTCAGTGTCCCCTCCTGTCACTGCAGGCAGAGCCCAAGGGTGTTATCCACATCACCCAGGGAAAGCTGCACATCAGATTAGGAACACAAACTTGTAGAAAGGCCCTACTATGTCCTTGGACACATTAAAGCCAATGCATTTTCCACAACTATCAAGGAGTTACACTGCTCATATAGAAAGTATCTTTATAAAAGCAGTGATCCCAAATGCATGCTGTGAGTATAGTCTTACTGGAAGATCCCAGCCCATTCCTTTCATCGGGGTGGGGGAAAAAGGAAAAAAAAAAAGATCATATTTGATCTTCAGTGGGGAAGGAAACAGAGCATGAATGCACTCATTCAGCTGGTGCCTTTAGAATTAACAGGGGCTCCAGCTTAACTTTAGTACACCAAGAGTGGAAAGCTTTCGAAAGCCCCAGCCAAAGGGGATGAGTGGATGGGTTTGGGATGGAGCAAGGCAATCTTCCCCCAATAACAGCTTAACAGTACCACCTGGCGGAGAAAGCCAAATTTGCTCTGGCTGCTGCAGAGGGGTTGCAGAGGGATGCAAATAAATACAACGAAAGAACATAAAAGATGTAGCAGGGCTATTCGGGCTTGGTTTTCCACAGAAACTAGATTTTCCACCCCTTTTCAGCAGGCATTCGGTGAGGATGAAAACCTCACTGAGACTGAGCTGTTTAGTACAAGGTCTCCCACTACAAATGCAGCCACGTGGCCAGCAAAGAGGCCATTGGCATAGGGCATCCAGCAGCCTCCTCCCAAGCTGTGCTCCCAAAATAAAACAAGCAGCCGTAAAGATTTGTCAGGAGGCAACCAAGCAACTAAACTACATGGTACAAACTAGTGTCTCTCAGTGATAACCATCTCCAACTAAAGATATTTCATCGCTGTGTGTTTAAAACAAAATCAAGCTCCCTGAAACTTGTATTAGCAAAGGAATTATTTGAAGAAGCCCTGGATGAGAAAGGAAATACTTAGTCCTCCAGTTCTGTAGCTTCATAAATTCCTGGATCTGAACATATCTCTGTATCTAACAGTTTTGAAGTGTTTAATTAGCGGTCTTTCCAGAATTGCAGACAAAACATTCATTTTTGACAATGTGAGAGTTTCATTATACTTAAGCAGTCTCATTATGCAGTTCCATCCCAGTGTTGAATCAATTAAGCATGGCGGCAATAAAGCAAAGTGGAACTAAAACTGATGTTCTAGTGGGAGCTGAATCACCGGGATTATTCAGAGTGAAATTTTGCTTAAGGAGACCCAGGCAAAGTTTATTTACTCTTGCAAGCATCACTGTGCTGTGCCACACAACCTGGAGATCTTGACCTCCTGCTGCAACCCCTCTGAGAAGCAGCAAATTAAATCCCTAAATCATGGGAGGTGTTTGTACTCTCATAGCTAATTTAAGGCTCTGAGTAACTTTATTTTTTATATATATATTATATAGATATGTTATATAAATATATTTTATTTTTATAGATGTGAAACAGAAAATTCTATCAAAATTAAAGCTCTAAAGGGAAGTCTCATTCGAAACCAGCAATACCTTAACAGAGACAGGGTAAATAACTTCCACTGTTTATAAAATTGTGCAGTGAAAAATTATGAGCAAGAGCCTTGGCTACTGTAAACCAGACACTGTTGACTCTACTCAACTATGACAACTTACAGACTCCTCCACAATTTGCCATGGCCACTAATTAGTTTATTAAAGACTCCCTGCCAGTTGTGAACTCCTGAGATCATGGAAGCTGGAGTGTTGGGGGTTTTTTGACATGTAATTAATTTTTCCATTTGTTATTTTCTCCCCCCTTTGCACTTGGCTCAGCTTAGACTGCTCTGTCTTTGGATCCAGCTCAGGGATTTCTCACTAGACATTAATGGTGTTTATTTATTAAGAGAAGTGATTGTGAACAGGATTGCTCTGAATTTCAGCCAAAACAGATTTTCAATTGCTCAGGCTGTTCAGGTCTGCAGGAAAACCAAGGTTGGGGCATTTTAAACAGAAAACTGCTTCCATTTGGAAATGCTGTGGGGAAGTAAGTTCTGGGCATGAGTCACCTGCTCTCCATCTTTGCAAAGGGCAAATGAGATTTTGCCTCTGAGTCTTCAGCCTTGGGATCCTGTCCCTTACAGGGGAAAAAAAGGTATGAAGCAACCAAACTAGATCCTCAAGCTGTTGCTGTGATGTCTTGCTGAAGTGAAAATATTCTGTTTTCCCACCACCACTGGCCCAAGACAGGCAACTTTGCACAGAGCCACATATTTTGTGAAAGCTGCAAGTCAAAAGCTTAGTGCTCCCCCTCAAAAGACGATTCCATCAAAATACTTCCTTAGATTAAGTTATTTTAATAACACCCCTCCAGACACCATTTACATACCATTTGCCTGGAAACGGATCAGCTTCCAGTAGGAAAGCAGGCAGTCCTGATCCAGCATCTCCCCAACCCGCCCATGAAGATGGGAAAGAAATTAATCCCTGGTTGACTTCCCAAAAGTTGCACAATTAGACAGAAAAGCTACTCTGACACCTGAGCCAAAAAATGATCAAATTTGGGAGCAGAAAACTACACCCCTGTTTCATTGTCACAGGTCAGCAGGAGCCTGGCCATCGAGAGAGGGGGGACTCAAGGTATTGGGGTGGGGTAGAGGGTTAAACCGGAGGAGAGCAGCTCTGCAGCATCCTGCCAGGGCAGGCTGCAAGGAGCCAAGGAGTTGGGTAAGAAAACAGCCTGGCTTCTCTCACAGCGTCATGGAGGCGATACAGCCCTGCAGAGTGTTTCCATTGTAATGAATTGGCATTTTCTGATGGAAAAAAAAAGCGCTCTGCCTAGAAGCAGTTTTGTAGAGAGGGCTGCCAGCACCCACTGGAGTCAGGGTGTTTTTGAGAAGTCATTCTCTTTCTCAGGTGTCCAAAATTAAATTCTGGAGGCTGACCTCAGGCTCCCCCTTTCTCACCCAACTTGGCCGCTCTTCAGCTTTCCATCAGATGGGTCAGCAGCAAATCTTGTGGGCCTCACGCCACCATCTGTTGAGTCAATATTGCTCCACATCAGGCATCCTTAGCCTGCTCCTTTCCTGGATTTGGGCAGATGCAAGGCTTGGAGATCCTCCTCCTTGAGATCCTGTCGCCAGGAGGCTCTTTTTTCTTCCCCGTCCTTTTTGACCCCAGGAAAATAAGAATTTTCATTTCCCATCCCCACTCTTCCTTCATGGGGACATTCACAGCCTGAGGCACCTGAAAGGACATTGGAAACGCAGAGGCTGGCCACTCTTGCCGGTGCAAGAAGAACTGGAAAAATTTTGTATCTGGCCCTGCCATATTGTTGCTTCTGGACTTTTAGTGGTGCAAAGTGTCCTGGCAATGCCCTCTCCTAGAGGACAACCTAATGGAGGGTGGAAACTGCCAGCAGGGAGCCAGGGTGCAAGGCCCAGCATGAGCTGGGCAGCAAGCAGAGGAGCCATTCCAGCTGGCAACTCTTCCCTGTTACTTCTCCCACCCCACTCTGTGGGCCTCCAAAAGCCTTTGAGAAAGTGCAGGCCTGTCCACAAGACTCCCTGAGCTCCCCCAGCCCCAGTGGCAAGCTGCACAGCTCCTGTCCCACAGCTCAAGTGAGAAGTTCACGGGCCTCCCCAAATGCTTGTCTTTTGGAGAAGACTGTCAAAAAAACAATCGCTCTCCAGATGTAGCATCCCGTGCCCTTCTCACAGCAGCAGGGGAGCTCCAGTTTCTTTCTCTTTCTCACAGGCACATCTGCAACTTCTTCTTCTACTGCCTTCCCAGCCCCGTCCCTCACTCCCCAGCCAGCTTCTCCCTCCTGTACCATGGGCTTCATGGAAGACTTTGCCGCCCATTGCACCCTCACTCTGCTGCCAGGGGCTCAGAAGGACAGGGGACGCTTGCATGGTTAGGAAGTGTATTGGGTCTGGCTGAGACAGAGTTCATTCTCCCCATAGGAGCCCTTGTAGTGCTGTGCTCTGTATTGGTAGCTAGAAAGACATTGATAACACACCAGTGTTTTGGCTACTGCTGAGCAGTGCTGGCACAGCATCAAGGCTGACTCTCCAACATTCCCCCCTCAGCAGTAAGCTGGGGGCCAGGCAAGATCTTGGGAGGGGACATAGCCAGGACAGCTAACCCATATTCCATACCATATGACATCTGATCAGTAATAAAAGCTAAGGGGGAGGGGGGGAGGGGGGGCATTACTTATTACAACATTTGTCTTCCAGAGCAACCGCTATGCATACTGAAGCCCTGCTTCCCAGGAAGTAGCTGGACATCACCTGATGATGATGGGAAGTAAAGAATAATTCTTTCGTTTTCCCTTGCTTCTGCACACGGCTTTTGCTTTATTAAACTGCCTTTTTCTTGACCCACAAGTTTTTTCCATCTTATTTTCTCCCCCCATCCTGCTGAGGAGGCAAGTGATAGAGCTACTTGGCAGGCATCTGGCATCCAGCCAAGGTCAACCCACCACAGTGAGAGAGGACCCACAGGTCTGTGCCAGTGCCAAAGCTCATGTGGATATGACACAACCTGCTCTCGGCACCGAAGGCTCACATTTCCAGCTCATGTCCGTGGCTTTTCCCTCCCTCCAGCATCCCATAACCAGACCTGTCTGGTCACTCCTTGGAGGAGCCCTCCCCAGCTACCTAAGCCCAACCACAGGCTACTGAATACTCTAAGCACTACTGAGGTTTGCTGAAGGCTCAGCCCTATCCCATGCTGGCAGATCTGCTGGGCTTAGGGCACATTGCAGCATTCAGGTCAAAGCAACGGAAAGCTGGTCAAGGAAAGTGAGTTGGAGGCTTCCTGGAAGAGTCTCAGGTTGCTCCCATGTGTTTATGCAGCTAAGGGAAGAATAGGAGACAAGTCATCACACAAGAAATATTTTGACCTGCCCTGCTGATTTTCAGAATGCAACTCACCAGGGTTTGGACTGCCAAAAAATCGAAAGGACTTACTAGTCCAGCAACAGGCAACATTTTCAGTCCAAGCAGCTAAGCAGTGTCTTCCCTCTCTTCACGACCCTGACCTATCAGTCATACATAGCAGCATACAACTGTAAAACTTGCTCTCTGGCTCACAGAAATCAGGAAAAGCTTTAGCTCAGCCCCAAAGCTTTCCACCATCTGCTTTGCTCCCCACACTCCCACCTTCATTGTTCCCACAGATCAGATTTCTCAGGCCTTCAACCTACAAACTAAGAGACCACACTCAACCTCATTTGGCTCTAAATAACCTTGGTTTGAGCACTATGACCCCTGAAGCCACTTCCCTCTGCCTAGGCAAACAAGTCACACCTTGCTCAGGTGAAGATGAATCAAACCTTCTTACAGGGTTGTGAGGACCATCAGTAACACCCAAAAGAAGTGTGATAGGTTGACCCTGGCTGGGCGCCAGGTGCCCATCAAAGCCTCTCTATCACTTCCCACCCCCTCAGATGGACAGGGGAGAGAAAATATAACAAAGGGCTCACAGGTTGAGGTAAGGACAGGGAGAGCACTCAACAATTACTGTCACGGGCAAAACAGACTCAACTTGGGGAAAATTAACTTAATTTCTTGCCAATCAACTAGAGTAGGGTAATGAGAAATAAAACCAAATCTCAAAACACCTTCCCTCCACCCCTCCCTTCTTCCTGGGCACAGCTTCACTCCCGGATTCTCTACCTACCCCCTGTAGGGGGATGGGGAATGGGGATTACGATCAGTTCATCACATGTTGTTTCTGCTGCTTCATCCTCCTCAGGGACAGGACTCATCACACTCATCCCCTGCTCCAGCATAGGGTCCTTCCCACAGGAGACAGTCCTCCATGATCTTCTCCAATGTGGATCCTTCCCACGGGCTGCAGTTCTTCACAAGCTGCTCCAGCATGGGTCCCTTCCACAGTGTGCAGTCCTTCAGGAGCAAAGTTCTTCAGTGTGGGTCCCCCACGGGGTCACAAGTCCTGCCAGAAAACCTGCTCCATGGGCTCCTCTCTCCACAGATCCACAGGTCCTGCCAGGAGCCTGCTCCAGCACAGGATTCCCACGGGGTCACAGCCTCCTTTGGGCACCCACTCCGGCGTGGGGTCCTCCACGGGCTGCAGGTGGATATCTGCTCCACCATGGACCTCCATGCACTGCAGGGGGACAGCCTGCCTCACCGTGTTCTTCCCCACGGGCTGCAGGGGAATCTCTGCTCCGGTGTCTGGAGCACCTCTTCCCTCTCCTTCTTCACTGACCTGGGGGTCTGCAGGGTTGTTCCTCTCACGTATTCTCATTCCTCTCTTTGGCTACAGTTGTGCAGGGCTTTTTTTCCCCGCTTCTTGAATCAGTTATCCCAGAGGCACTACCACCATCGCTGATGGTCTCGGCCTTGGCCAGCGGTGGGTCCATCTTGGAGCCGGCTGGTATTGGCTCTGTCAGACGTGGGGGAAGCTTCTAGCAGCTTCTCACAGAAACCACCCCTGTAAACCCACGCCCCGCTACCAAAACCTTGCCACACAAACCCAATACAGGAAGGCTTGCTTTCAGAAATCGTGGTCCCAACAAATGCTACCTGCTTCACCTCAGTGTCCTCAATGATGAAAATGTGGAATAGGAATAAAACACAGTGGTGATAATGGACACACACCTTTTTTTCAGGTCATGCTGGTTCCTGGAGCCCCTTTTTCATTGACATGTACCATGGACCCTGAGGACTAAAACTGGAAATCTCTGTAACAAAATGCATGAACTGCTTGTGATTAAGGCAAAGGAAAACTTACGGCCAAGGGGCAGTAGGAGACTTACTGGCCTCATGGGGAACTTTCATAGGCCATTTCTATGGCTAATAAACATACCTTGCCTTCCCGACTCACTGTTATAATGTTACTGTTTGGAGCCAAAGGGAATCATTTTCTTGGTAGCAGAGAGGATCTTGAAAGGCAGGAGGCCTGTTGGTTGACACAAATTAACTACTGAAGGCCCTCAGACTCAGAGGGAGGTTACCGCAGAGTGGCAGTGGTGGGGACCATCCACCCAGAGCTGGCCACAAGGGAGGGATGGGAGAGCAGTGAGAAATGAAGGAGTGGGTTGTGGAGAATCTGCAGGAAGGATTGGCTATCTTGGGAGCGATGGAGGGAGAGATAATGGTGCCCTGGTCTGTGATGGACATAGAAGAAAGTTACACCGTCACCATGGACGTGCCCCAAAGCTCTGCTGCTCCACTCTGCCCTCAGGACCATCCCAGCTGGCTTTGTGAAAAAGAAAAACTGGTCCCTTGTTGCTATGAGATGAGTTATATGCAGAGATCCTGAGGGAGATAAATGCCAAAAAAAGATACAAATTCACACATAAAAAAAAAAATCAAAGCAGGGATCCTGAAGCCANGGGGGGGGGGGGGGGGGGTAGGACCCAGAAGGAGGAAGATGCACACTTGACTTTGAGCCATAATGTATCCTGGGGACCTGTCTTCGCTAGCCAGGGCTACCAGCTGGAGTAGAGGAAGACCTAGCCAGAGTGTTACATGCAAGGAGAACGGGGACTGCCCTTCCCCCTATGCAGCCCAGTCCTGGATTCACTGGATATCCAGTGGAAAAAACTCTGAGCCCCAAGCATGCATTGGCTTACACACAAAGGAGAGACAGGTCTTTAAATAACTTGAGATTAGGCAGCTCTGTAAAGTCCAAATTCCGCTTTCAGAGCTGCATACAAGACTCTGAGCCACGTACACCTTATCCCTTCGTACAGAGAAATCTGGGAACATTAATGCCAAAAACTGAATCCACCAAATGCAGTTTTCCCTTCCTACCAGCAATTGTCTCTCCCTATGCTCATACCCAGAATGGCTCCCTGGCATCAAAGCCCACTGGCATGCAACTGCCTGTGTTCATACCACTGTCCTCCAGAGCAGGGTGGCCACGTCCAAGCTGCCATGGGGATCAGTCCCAAGTCCCTGCCAACTGCCAAGCCATCTGCATTCACTGGCCAGGGACTGACAATTTAACAGCACAATTGAGTTGCGGTGCCTGAGGACATTCCTTGGCTCTGCTCAACTCGCTGGTGTAGCTGCAGTTCCTCAGACCACTCCCTTCCTGCTTTTCATAGCCAATGCCTCTTTGATATATTTCCAGTGTAGGTTAGGTTATAAAACTGTTACAACAGAGAGACCCTTACATGATCACTGCTCAGGGAGGACTTCCCATACACACCTCTTGCATGAGTACTCATCATTATGTAAATAAAGTATTTGCTTTTATCTGTTCTGCAAAAGAGCACATGGCAACTCACCCAGAAATGGCCAGATTGGTTTTGGATTACTTCTACCTGCAATAAGATGGGTCTGCCCCATGCACTTATACTGCCCTGACTACTCATTTCCACCGGTAGCTGGACATCTGCACAACTATCTGTGCACTAAGAACTGTGTCAGGTGTGCAGGAAAAATGCCTTTTCTGGAAGTGAAGGGACTGGATGTGGCTCAGAGTGACCGCACAAAATACTGCTGACACAACTGATGCACAGCAGGAGGTTGAGAAGCCAGCGTAGGAGGCAAGGGCACAGCAAACCAATACTGCTAATCAAAAGATAGCGTTGCATGCAATCACAAACCCAGTCAGTGAGTGCTACGGTATTTGCAAGCTCACTCTTTTAAGCTAGCATGACAAAGTCTATACCAGCTGCAGTCATGCAGCAAACTGCCATGCAGACATATTCTGCATGGGGAACCTCTTGATAAAAAAAAGAAAAGAAAAAAATGCATTCTCAAGAAGATGGTTACATTTGACCTAAGAGCACTGTGGGAACAAACGTCAGCAGTACCCAATATAGGTGTCAGTGCAAATTTTCTTCCTAAACAAGCAATCTTTTGCTATTTAAAAAACCCTCTTGTTCTCAAGAACATTCCATCCCTGAATTCTCCACACAAAGCTTGGATCGGATGTCTACTATTCATATATTTTTCCCTCTTGGTTTCAATATTAGCTGAGGAGCATTATCGGCAGGAGTTAGAGCCGGAAATAGGAAATGAGATGGAAATTGTTAACAAGAGGGGAAAATAGTTCAAGGATGTTGGTCCTTCTAAGAACTGCTGCCTTTTGCAGCCTAGGATTATGTGACACTCGGACAAGAATTAATTTAACAAAAGGAAAATTCAAGACTTTTGTTGATTTCAATTATGTTGGTCATATACCTTTTTATTTGCTATGTTTTGTTGTGCTTTACAAACACAGAACATGCATTCAGTCCTTGTCCGAGAAGCTGACAGTCTAAGTATGAAAGAAACAGTACACAGTGCACAGTATGAAATGGAAGAAGGAGCTAACAGGGGCCAGCAAGGTAAATGGTGGTCTTAGCAATACCTTCTGAAAGATTTGCCACTGTCTCTTCTTAACAAACAAAACCTTGATATGTGCCCCGATATGTATCGAAGTGGCACTGCATAGACATCAATCACAAGGTTAAAAGCCAATGGGATAGAGGCAAGACACAAAAGATGGATACTCCGAGCCCAGCTCTAGCAGGTGCAGTCCTGATGCAGCTTTAGTTCCAGCATTAGCGAGACCGATAATGGCAGATGCTCCACACTGCAAGGTGGACATGAAAAGGGACATGCTCAAAAGCATCCTCATGTGATGTGCTATCAGTTAAGGCATTCTCATCTATATGAATAACCATCCAGGATGAGACAGACAGAGAGAAATCGGGAGGACACTAAATAACATATCAGTGCAACAGGCCATTTTCAGTGTTTCTTTCCAGTGCTTTTCCCATTTATGCTATACTGGAGTTAATGTCTTACCCTGTTCCAAATAATCTCTCCTTCCTGAATGCCAACCCTATACAGTTTCTGCACTCGTACTAAAAAACATGGCTGTATGCTAGAATATACCAATATCTCACTGGCTGTGAAACAGGTTCTCAAGGGACACTGCAGATGTTTATTGCTGGTAGCTATTTACAACTAGAGTAGACAAAACCAGTAGTTATGTTCATATGCTGGAGAAGAGTCTTACCCTGGGGCAGGATGATCTAGGAGTAGCTACAAAAGATCATAAGCAATTGAGTTTGTATGGCCTGAAAAGGTAACCTCCTCTTTCCCAGAAACTCAGACATGAAAACTCCTCATGTGCAGCAACAGCAAAGTAAAATGGGCTACCTTAAGGTATTATGAATGTGTCCTGTCTTGTTTTACACTCTCACCAGCCAGAGTGAACACAATTACTGCTGCAGGAGGGTAAATTCTTGCCATATGCCAACCCGATGATTTGCTCTCTGATCCTACGCTAACCTTAGGGATAGGAAGCATCAGCAGATGCTTAAATTCTCTCTGGTTCCCCAAGGAGTAGGTTGAACATATCTGTACATACACAGCCTATACAGGTGCCATTTCAACATATGTTGCTGAAATTATGATGTTTTGCTGGCAACACCATTTCAGATTCAATTAAAACCCACAGGGGAATCCCTAAGCAGTGTGGTTTGGCACAGCCAGGAGAGGTGGGGATGCTCCTCGCTAGGTTCCTCAAGGATAAAGGCCCATCTGGCAAATTGCACGGTGAAAGAATAACATAAAGGTATAAACTGGGAGTGTAAGATGAGTACTGTTTCATTAAATGTGTAACAACCACAGGTTTTAACTGTGGATTTGATCAAAATGGTGAGCATAATCCTAAGAACAGAGTATTTAGTTATCTTTAGTGCAGCTCCGACTGGCTGAGATCCTGTGGCTTTGATTCCAAGAGAACAAAGCTAATTTTGTCTTTCTTGATTTTGGTATAAGTAGTTTTGGGATCCCTGCAATTTGCTTCAATTTTCAGGCTCAGCTGAACTTCAGCAAAAATAGTTTGCCTGGCTTCAGAATAAAAATATTCTCAGTCATGTAGGGATGAGTATGTTTTCCAGCTCAAAATAAAATAAAGCTCTGAGCTGCCCAGAGAAAGGCAGCATTCTCACCTAAAATTAAATCCTATTCTTTCTTCAATGTGTTATTTTGACTTGTTGCTGTTTATCCTACCATCTCCATTGCTTCTGAGCTACGTACACACACAAATGGGATTTCTCCATTCTTTAACGTTGAGTAAATTACACATGAAGACTCCACTGGGGTTTCCCATAAACAATCTCACACTATCCATCCACTCCGCAAATCCTGGCATACGACTGTGGACTGCAGTATG
Source organism: Pandion haliaetus (assembly GCA_013401275.1). Taxonomy (NCBI): domain Eukaryota; kingdom Metazoa; phylum Chordata; class Aves; order Accipitriformes; family Pandionidae; genus Pandion; species Pandion haliaetus. Next base: position 140,704 of record VYZV01038043.1, on the reverse strand, counting down.
CATGTTTTTCTACGTGACATCCATATTTTGACTCCCACCTTAGGGCACATCTCTTCATATGCTGATATATCTTCCATCACAGCAAAGCAGTTCAAACCAAGAGAGACAGTTTCTGAACACGGATGATCCTCATCTTGCCCAGAAAGATGCACCTTGAAGATTTGAATCTTCAGTAGCAACAGACATCAGGACAGCACCTGAGTATGGGTGTAGACCCTGACATTCAATTCCAGAGAGACTGAGTGTGTTTGTACCAATTTTTCTGCTCTGGATACCACTGTTGCATGGATGAGATTTGAGATATTTTCCAAGGGACTACTTGCATTCCCAAGGTTTATAAATGGTATGCACCGCGGGAAATGAAACAAATACAAGCAAGGGATGGAGAGGCCTTTCTCTTGTACTCACAGAAACAAATCCAGACATGGAGATTCCAGCTGGCATGATGAACCATCACAAGCATTTACATCCAAAAGGCTCTTTCCAGCCTCACTGATTTTGGTCTTTTTGAGCCATACAGTGCCCAGAGAGTGATTCAGCCCCAGCTTTCTGTGAATGGGTAGGACACTGGCTTGAACTGGATCCAGACTCTCTAAAATTGCGTACGTAAACGGAATATTTTGAAATAAGCTGGGTTAGCACCTCAGGGGGATAGAGGATACACACCTATTTTATTAACCCGCCCAAGAAATTAGTAGCTCAGGTCCTGCACGGGGTGCTGCTGGTAACCTCACACAGCCTGGGATTTGTAGGCTGAAGCATTCCTGTGTGCTGTTCTGTGCAGCTTTTTGCTGGGGTCTCTAATAGCATCTTTATTTCTATCCTCTCTTCTTCCACTCACATCTCCTCTGCCACAGCTGGTGTAGGCATCTCCCTGGAAGAGACAAAGTTAAAAACCCCTGGTCCAGTCACATTTCATCATTTGTCAGCTCTCTGTACAGGGTGGTCAGAGTGTACCTAGAAGCTTTTATTAATTTAGCTTTCCCACACTATTGTTACTGCCCCGCTTCTCCTATCTAATTAGAAACTCATTTCCTGAGGGATACATGTCTCCCAGAGGGGAAACAATAAGAAACATTCAGTAATCACTAGCCTGTGCTATAAGTTTATTTTAAGGCTATAATTGCTGAGAGTTCCAAGAGATTTGGGGGTATTTATTGTTACAGCAGAGCAAGTCAAAGGACTGGCACTAGGACAGAAAGCCTTTCATCTCTGGGTCACTGATTCAAATCCAGCACAGGTCAACAGTGGCTATAAGTTGTCTTCACCCAATGAGTCCTCAGGGGTGAACGTGACGTTAGTTTGGGGGCCTTCATTTATTGCCTAGCAGGCAGGTGCCAGGCTCCCAAATCTGCTGCCTCTGGGTGACCCCCCCAGCAATCTCAGCAGTGCCAGTCACCACATGGACCAGCAGAAAAGGTGTTGTGCAAATTATTCATTTTCATAAAACCATCTGTATGTATGCACTCCTGGAAGAGGGGTCTTAAAGCCAAGACTAATCAACTGGAGTAGCAGCAGGCCCAAGTCCAACCTCTCTTCTCCTCCATACCCCATTCCTCCCATTTTTCTCCTCTGACTTTCAACAGAATAAATAGTGTTCTGATATTGCCATGCAAATTTTCACTTGATCAGCTGTGAATCCCCAATCTGAGCACCCATCATTCAGCCAAAGGAAAACAAATAATATTACTGAGTATAAAATTTTCATTGGCTTCAGCAGTTGCAGGTGGATCCGCCATGAGCATGGATCTTGTGATAGGTCAAGGGGTGTCGATCTGAGACCTGGTCCAGGCTTCTGTTGAAATCCCCCATTAGCCAACCAGCCTGTCAGTCATTCAGGGTGACAGACCCCATGAGCTGCTGGCTATAGAGTCCTTCTATCTCTTTGAAGGCTATAGACACCATATATCTTTCTCACGCTCAGCTTCCATGCTCCCAGGCTTTCAACACTTTACATTGCAGCTTTGCACCTTGGACCTTGGCTTTTGCGACAGTTACTTCCGAGTAACTCAAAAACGTCAAAGATGTTTTCAAGCAGACACAGCACGAGAAAGCAGTGGTGTCTGGCCAGCCAACATGATATCTGAGACTGCAGCAGGGCTGGACCAGCTCCAGCATGTACATCAGGGAGGGCTGCAGTGTAGGAGCCAGTTTCTAGCCTTAATTATGTGAGCTTGACTCCCGCATATCTCTACCAAATTCAGTGGCACAATTGCACATGGAGTTCACACACAATCAAGACCAGGATCTGGCTCCACAGTTGCAAACGCCCTTATTGTAAAATTTGGCTCAGGGAGGGGTGTTTACACGGGCTCTGCCATCTGGCAGGCTAAGTATATGCACCTACCTTCTGGGGAGCTTATTTCCCATTTATGAATTGAAGGCTTCTTCTCAGACCCGGTGACAGCTCTTGGTTTGGACAGGCTCACCTTGGTTTCTTGGGAATGCCTGAGAGAACAGCTGAGCTTTGAAACATTTAAACCTAAAAGATCCAAGTTTTATGAACCGGAAAAACATAAGGTGCACTTGGTCTTGACACCTTGTCCTCAACTTGTGTGTTTTCCCAAACAAGCCCTTCCAAGGGCTCAGCATGAGATTTGTAGATGTGGACAATTTAACAATTTTATTTTTGATGAGCAGAGCTAAATTACACAGCTTTTCTCACTCTGTTATTTAATTGGCTGAGACATTTGAAATTAGACCTAATTACTTTTCTCACTCCATTAATACCCAGTGACAGTTGATTTCTGTTTTGCGAAAAGGCTTGGAGCTTTTGCTGAATTATTCAACCACCACCTCGTTGTGAAGGATCCTAGGAATTAATATCAACAACAGCCATAGTTAGTTTATGCTAAAATGCCTTATGCACACAACCTCCTTTTCACCCAGGTCAATTGGCTGTAGTTAAGCTTCCTTGGATCACACATTACTTTACTTTGCAGAGAACTTGTTCTTGTTGGGTTGCTGTGGATGGGCTCCCACCGCTCTTGCCGCTGGCAAGTGCTTGACTGCTACCCCACACTGCTTGGTTTGGCACCGGCTTTTGCACTTGGGTGTTCGTCTTTGCCCCAGGTTATTCTGGCAGGACCTCTCCTTCCCATTTAAATTCCTGTGGGCAAGGAGAACTTCACCCTGTTAAGCTGAACTAGCAATGAGGCCATGTAAGCTTTCCAGTTACCCTCTCCCTGTACACTTGCATGTGCATCCCTTCAGAGCACTGCCTTTGCTTGCCCTGCTTCTTTGCTATAGAGATGTCTTTGTAGAAAGAGATTTGTAAAGCTTCGTAACATCTCAAAAGAAATCTCAGAGTACAAGGAAAAGATGGGAACAGCATTCACAAGCTGAAGAAATACAATCTTTCCATCATACTTGGCCTTATGATTAGTGTTGGGAACAGAAGCAATTGTGCACTGACTCTCCTCAGCATCTTCCACACCTTGGCTGACACAAACAGGTGAGCCACCACCTGCAAAGGGGGTGACCTCGGTCTCTGGGCAAAACTGGGAGGACAAGAGATGGGAAAACCACAGCCTTTCCAAGAAATGGCCTTCAGGACAGCATTTCCTAGAGCATGTTCCGGGAATCAAAAAGTTACAGGTAATTTTGAATTTTCTTAATTGTATGTTTGCAGAGACAAAACAGCAGTGAAGGTCTTGCTGCTAGGCAGATCATTTTCTGCTGTTCCAGCCTCCTGGAAAATGCAGAGAACACTCTTTGATGACACTAACATTTTTGGTCAAAATAGTTTGAGATTTTTCCCAACATTCACCTCCAGTGGAAATGGAAAAGAACACTTCTGCTCATAGCTTCAATGATGTGATTATACCACATGGCTACAATGGCTGTGTTCCATGGTCAGATCTACAATAACCTTATTTATATGTTGTGGGTTTTTTTAAAGATTCAGTGCATTTTCTCTCTTTTTTATCAACTCTAGTACATGAGTTTTGTGCAACTCATATGGAAAAAGTTATCATCAAAGTGCTGCCTAACATTTCTAAAATTTTACATCCTCCCAGGCTATTGCTTCTAGTAAATCAGAAATCCATCTTTTTTGTTTCAGCACATTTCAAAGCAGAGGCACAATGCACTCCTGACCTTCCTGTCATCACGTGGGGTGTTTTTTCACCTGCCTACAATATGTCTGCTCCAAGCCATACTCCAGCATCTCCCTTGGTACTCCATAGGTACTACATAGCTCCTTGGTACTACATAGCCTTCTCCATGAAGCTGTTATCTCAGAAGGAAACAGATGGGAAACAGCCATGATTAGCACAGGGCACTGCTTCTTATCTCTGTGTCTTCCAGAAACACGAGAACAGCATCCTCCTCTAAACTTTCTGTGTAAGGATACACAGAAAACAATGAAAATCTAATCCTCCTCCAGAATGCCTAGAAAAATCACAACTCTGTCCATGTCCTTAAGTGATCTGAGATCAGCCATTCCCTGGCTTGTTTTGGCCAGAAGGTGTGCAATCTGCAACCATCGCCCTTTTCAGACTGTTATTACATCCATATTGAGTCATATTTGCATCACAGAGATACAGCGTTCCTGCTGAAATGGCCATTGTCCAGGCTGGGGGGCATTCCCATGCAATAGCTTATTCTAGCTTCTCTGAGAAATCCCAGTGAGGGGAAACTGCCAACAACTCAACAACAACCATGTGCTGTTGGGCTTTAAGTTCTTGGCACAGCCACAGTCCACACCCATAGACTTCCTCAGGCAACCCAAGAACAATTGGGGTTGCAGACTGATAGTGGCCATGCTGTGGGACGAGACTGAGGGGCAAAAGCTGTCATCAAAGAGATGACAAGCAGGTTTGCATGTTCTGGAAGAGGCACAGAGCTCAAGTCTGGTAAACACCTCCATGGTTTCCTAAATCTGTACTACAACTCCCATGCTTCAACGCGGTCTCATCTCTGGGGCTGGAAGAATAAAATAGTCTGAGTGGCTTCCTGACCTCCTCATTTGCAGCGACAAAACCATCACTGTGCTGCTTGCAACCCATCCCCATGAGTCACGGTCAAAGCAGCCAGAAACAGCCCTCCACTGCAAAAAACAGTGCCTGATAAATCACCCAGAAAAAATAACTGCCTCATTTATTCCTCTGCAGCTTGCCTCTCCCTGAGCCACCGTGCAGAGCCACCACAGAACAAGCTGTAGGAAATATCAGACCTTAATCCCCCCACCTGTGCAGCAGGCAGTGTGTGCATGTTGCTGTGTTCCTGCAACTGGCTGGTGTGATCACACCGGTCAGCAGGATTCCTGGTAGCACCATCTGAATTGATGAAAGCCAGCAGAGGAAATATCAGCAAGTGCTTGTTTCTCCTCTCTTAGCCCCAGAGTCCTTATACTTTGCAGGAGATATCACAGCAGCTGTTACAAAGATCATTGTGGATGAGGTGCAGGATGGGACTTCATGCCATGTGCTGCTTGCTCAGGGCTGTCCCTTAGTGCAAAGCCTGGTTTGTGTGTGCACCCTGAGGAACAGGTTCCCAAAGGTGGGTGAATTGCCCATCATTGTGAATCTTTGCCTGAAGTTAGGACATGCTTGTGACGGACACACTGAATTTGATACAGGTATCACCTGTGCTGGGGAGAGGTCAGATTAGCTGGGTATTAGATTCTGGTTTGGCCTTGAAAATCTGTAAAAGATATACCTGCACCTCATTTCAGCCTAGCTACTGAACCGCTAGCAGCATCCCAACCAGTAAGCGCCAGGACACAGGACTGGGAGGACCTCCTGTGTCACTGACACTTGTAATCTTAAGCAAAAACATCATAAAAATCCTTCTATAAATCAACTACATTCCATCTTCTACCAATACCTGTTTTCTTCCCTCCTGCTTAGGAGGGAGCTCATTACCCCAATTGCTAACAACCTTCCCCAATTTCTGACCTAGATTTATTCATAGCCACTTCATGCCCATTTGTACTTGTGCCAACATTGTCCTTAGGCTGAAATAACTCTTTTCTCTCCCTGGTATATTTATAGTTGTCACATCCTCCCTTGAGCTTTTGTTTTGCTACACTAAACAAGCCAAATCCAGCAGTCCCATCTCATGTGACAGGTTCTCCATAGTCCTGATCCTACTCCTGCTTGGTCCAGCCTCAGATCACCTTCCCAGTTCCAGGAGGTCTGGCCTACTCCAGATGTCCCACCTACATGTCCAGACCATTGCAGAGCCTATACATAGTGCCTGGGTGAGGGAAAAACAGAGAGAAATGATGCAGCAGCTGGGTTCTGACCCAGATACACATGCTAGTAGATCCCAAGTGCTACCTCCACACACAACTCACGCAACACCTACGATGGGGCAGACCCATCATGCTGTGTGGGTAGCACAGCCTAGAGCCAATATGTGAAGCTATAAGACCAAGGGATGATGCATGGTGAATACCAGCTGAGCACTTAGTACCACAGCAATTTCTTCACCAGTTGGGAGGTTTTCTTCATGCATGTCCTGGGTTTTGTTACTGTCATGAGCCCATCCTATAAACAGATATTGTACAACGACTAAAGCAAAATGCAGAACAGCAGCACAGTGAGTTGCATTAAAAAAGGGGCAGCTCATGAAAGAAGAAATAGTTTGTTGGCGTTGAGGAAAGGCGGACACATCTGGACACTACCAGTGGTGGGTTGGAGAGCTGGGAAGGGGAGGGAAGAGAAGAAGCAATGCCATTGTGTGACCTGAGTACAGATTGCCTCGTGGTACTAAGTCCTTCGACCTTCTCCCCGCTCCTCGTAAGCCTCTCCCTGCACAGAAGCATACAAGTTGCATAGGAAGCCTTAACAAATTACAGCTCCTAATTAAACTCCTGATTAGACACCTAATATGAGTGCTTGCATTTAGAACTTTGATTTTCTTTGTACATGTATTTTTCCCTATACTTGATCATTTTAAAAGTTGTATTTCAAGTAAGACTAGTCTTGATCGTCCCTCTAGCAGCATTTCACCACTGAGATGTACATCACTGACAACAAGCTGCCTGTCCAGAAACAAGGAGGTGGTTAAAATCACCCTGTCATCATGAAGAATCAGACTTTGTGTCAGCTCTCAGAGGCAAGGGACAGAAGGATGACGCTGAGCTTTCCTGCTACTATGAATTTATTTTGATTTTGCTGATGGATGGGTGTTTGGGCAGCTGATTCACCTGGGCTGGGGTTTTCCTATTAATATTGCTTGGGGAAGGTTATAATAAGTTCTCAGAAAACTTAGAACTAGTAATTCAAATAAGGCCATGGAAAATTACTCCGAAGTGACCTGATGTCCCAAGATATTGTGTTTCATTGTTTATTTGTTTATTTACTAGGAGGAAAACCTAGCAGTAATTTCTGCTATGCAAAATGCTGAATGTTTTAAAAATTCTTGGCCTGTGCAGGAGTTTTCCTACTTAGCAATGACCAACAGTGACCTAATGCAGATTTGACTGGACTAAGCTGCAGGGCTCCAGTGTACTAGATACATCCCAAAACTTCAGCAGCTCACACTGTATGGCAGACAAAACAGAATCATGAATTTTAAGAAGCCCATGCATGGCTAGGAAGTCGCACCTTTTGAACCAAGATGCCTGAGGGAAGGTTGCTGTTCTGGACACCTCTTACTAGTATAGTAGTATGTCCAAAGATGGCCTGATGATGAGGAGCTCTTGGCCACCAAAGAATTGCCATCCCCACAATCAACCACTTGCTTGTCAGCAGCTCCAGACACACCACTGTGAGAGCAGGAGGGGTGGAGAAGGCAGTAACAGAGGACAAGTTTTTGAGACTTCAGCATTTTCAGCAACCTGTTTTCCGTGTTTCTAGTATTTCTGCCCAAATTGTTCTCTGATCCCATTTAGCTTTAGGATGTCAGAAAGTGACTGTGTGCTTGTGGGGATGGGTACACTCATAAAACTACCACAGGAGAAGGTCAGATAGAAAAGTCCTCCAGGTCCAACAATTCCAAACACAGTCAACAAAGGCACTCAGTGAAACATGTTTTGTGTTTAGAAGTCCCCAGATTTTGAGCTTTCAGTGAAATCTCAGAAATTAAAGGTCTGAACCACCTGTCATTTACTGTTCCATTAATGTCTGAATTATGATATCTCTTCTGGGAGAGAGAACAGAGAAAGTTGAGACTGAACATGAGAACTGAAATATAAGGAAATGGTTCTTATGCTGTGGTTCAGACAAAAGATATTTAAACTATTTAATCAGAATTTTTTAAAATGCATTTGAATGACAGTGGTAAAATTCCTGACTAACAATTTACAATTAGCCACTTCTTAGACTCCCTCTTAACATTTACAAAAGAGTTGACTACACTTTTAGTGCAATTGATAATTCAGCTTCAGTCCAGCACTAAAACTGTCTTGTCCCAGCCAGTCCATTTGATAGTTCAAGTATTCTATGGTTGGGTTAGTTCCGTATTTTATTAATAAAAAGCTTAGCTTCAGTGATGTTTTCTTGGGTTTAGGTTAGTTTATTTAACTGCTTTAATAAAAGGTATAAAATTGAAATTGGTACTGAACCCATCTCTCTGGAGCAACACTGCTCCAAAACCTTGGAGGGCCTAGAGCGGATGCCAGCCAGTCAGTTAAAAGGCAATTTCCCCCACAATAAATCTGTGCTCTCGCATACTGGGAAGCTGTTAACAGTGAGAGTGGGGAATTCTGCTCAAACAGTGTCTGGCAGCAGAGGACCACACAATGTGCAAGGCAGAGGAGAACTGGGCCATAAATTATCACTTCATTATGTTACTATTTAAATAGCCTTAGGGATGGAGGTTGCCACCCTTCCACCATGCATTTTGCTGTCTTCCACCTCCAGCACATCCCTCCCCTGCCCCAGTCCTCCCCAGCCTGCCTGATGGACCGATCCTCCACCACTGAACACCACCGTCCTCTCCATGGGGTCTCCACTTCTCCTTATTCCTGGAACATCCTGTGGATGGCAACAATATAAAGTGAGGATTTTGTGCTTCTTAGACATGTCTTTAGTGTGGACCTTCACTGCACAGCAGGCACATACATTTGGGAGCAGTATAGAGGCCACTGGAAGGAGCATTTTGGAGTAGGCTGTCATGGCATTGGTGTTCAGAGAGACCATGTGAAATGGTAAATGAAAGCTGGACCTTGGCCATTCAAAATTTGAGTGAAGAGTTGCTAAGATCCACTAGGGTATTTATCATTAACTTACAACTTCTTAGGATGTCATGGACACAGGAGCTTGGTCCTTCCTCACATGGTCCACCATCACACTCAAGGCAACACAGTTCCACCTACGTTTTGAAAGGCAAATCCGGTTCCTAAATAATTGTCATAGAGCCTAATTTTCTTGAATTCCTTGGCATAAACATTTTTAGAAAAGAGGAAATCGGAAGTTTGTTTAAAAGCATTTGGGTACTTACGTCTTGTTTTGTCATCACAAATGGCTATGTGCCAGAAGGCAGAGACTGGAGGCAAGGGGAGGATGGATTTACGATTCCTCTGTTTGGAGAGTGGGTAACACTGTAGTCTGCAAACTACAGCCCTATCAGCCTGTACACATATTTCAGGTAAGACTTTCTGCAATGAAGACCCACATACCAACGCTCATGAAGATGCCACAAGCATTTAGCTCCTCTTTTGGATTGATACTTTTATTTCCCAGTCTGTGTTCACATGTAACAGTCCCTTTTCCCAGATAGTTACAAGAATATAATCCTTGTCAGCTAAAAAAAACCAAAACAGTTAAAAACCAAAACCACTCAGGTCTTCTACCTGTGGGAAATCATTTAAAATGAGGATACTCACACATCACATCGGTAGCTGATAGATGGATTCACCAGGAGGGTGAAGTGAAAATACACCTCTCTGGAAAGCTCAAGTCCTTCCTCCCAAGGACTGTCTCTGCTAACACCAAGAAGAGCAATGAATACCAAAGGCCTTAACAGTCTGTGGTAAGATGAGAGAGGATTTCCATTGCCTTCTCTCCTGTGTAATTGCACTCTGTGATATCCATGTGCTCAAGACCTCTGTGACCTCTTCCCTCCTGGTAGGCACCTGCACACCTTCTCACCAGCACAAATTCTCACAAGTTTGTATTGGTCCCAGGGCAGAAGTTATTTCTGCCAGCCTCAAAGAAGATCGTAAAGAATTATCAAGCAATAGAAACTCAGAAATGGTAAAAATGGAAGAGAACAGTGCCCAGCATTTTAGTAAAACCATCATTATCTATAATAAGCAAAGAGACTGACTACAGGATGTGGATCCTCATCTGGCCATGAGTTCACTCTGCTCTTGCAGCAGGACAGGCAGCCAGCAGAGACGGCAGGATGAATTGCCCGAAATCCCCAGAGCAGAGCTGATATTTACAGATAATGCTAAAAATTATGGCACAAGGAAATCAACAAGCTGGAAAGCCATGCCGGCTGTGGCTCCATAGGAAATAGCAGGGCGGAAAAGCAAAGTTTGCCAAATGGGTGAGGAAAAATCTGGTAGGGACGCTTTTTTTTTTTTGCAAATCAAGTTTCTTAGGATGTTTTTCAAACAATGAAGCACAAAAGAAAATGTAGAATGTGTTTTTAAAAATAGTGCATGTCTGGGGAAGGCAGCTACAGTTCAAGTGGAGGTGAAATTAGTGAATGATGGACATTGTCTTCAGATTCTTGGTTCTACCACACCTTGCCCAATCCACCTCCAGAGTAGCACAGATATCAGGGTCCTTATTCCCTTTACCTGGCCAAACTTTCCTCCTGCCCTTGCTCATTGCAATAAATGTAACTAACAGGAGCATTAGGATTGTGTTTCTTCTTGTATCTGCCCAACCATTTTTTGCTTCTCATCTCTCCACCCCAGATGCAAGAAAACACCAAAGCAGCTGCTTGACTTTAAGCCCTGTGTTTCAATCCTGCTTGCTTTAGATGAATTCAAGCACATGCTCATTCCTGGGCTGGATCCGACACCATCACTGACAATGCTACATGGCCCCAGCCTTCAGGGCACCGATTACCCAGACCTAGACTCAGTTGTGAAGTTTTTTGGCTTGCTTCCCTCTTCCGCTTCAATCAAGGCAGACAGAGCAGCAAAGCCAGCATAAGAGTGTGTCATTCAAAGAAGAAACACAATGGATTTGTCCCCCAAAATCATTGCATGGCCATAGACCTCACATACAACTTCCACCAAGTTCCTAAACCTTGGCTTTTCCCCTGTTGTTTTGGGTTTGTGTGGCAGGGGTTTTGGTAGCAGGGGAGGGGCTGCAGGGGTGGCTCCTGTGAGAAGCTGTTAGAAGCTTCCCTGGTTCCAAGTTGGACCCACTGCTGGCCAAGGCTGAGCCCATCAGTGACGGTGGTAGTGTGTCTGGGATAACAGATTTAAGAAGGGAAAAACCTGCAATGGAGGGGGAGAGTGGGATGTGAGAGGAACCCCTCTGCAGATACCGAGGTCAGTGAAGAAGGAGGGGGAGGAGGGGCGCCTGAGAAGGCTGATGGCCCTGCAGCCCGTGGTGAGACGGCAGGCTGTCCCCCTGCAGCCCAGGGAGGTGAGCATGGGAGCAGATGCCCACCTGCAGCCTGTGAAGGAGCCCATGCCAGAGCAGTCAGATGCCCCCCAAGATGGCCGTGACTCCCAGGGAAAGCCCGTGCTGGAGCACTCTGTGCCTGAAGGACTGCAGCCCGTGGGAAGGACTCACATTGGAGAAGTTTGTGGAGAACTGTTTCCCATGGGAGGGACCCCACGCTGGAGCAGGAGAAGTGTGAGGAGTCCTGCCCATGAGGAGGAAGGAGCAGCAGTGACAACGTGTGATGAACTGACCCCAATCCCCATTCCCTGTCCCCCTGTGCTACTGGGGGGGAGGAAGGAGAGAAAACCAGGAGTGAAGTTCAGCGTAGGAAGAAGGGAGGGGTGGGGGGAAGGTGTTTTAAGATTTGGTTTTACTTCCTGTTATCCTTGTTCTGATTTGACTGGTAGTAACTTAAATTGATTTTGGTTTTTTCCCCAAGCTGAATCTGTTTTTTTTTGCCCATGACCATAACTGGTGAGTGATCCCTCCCTGTTCTGGTCCAGACCTGTAAGCTTTTCTTTGTATTTTCTCCTCATCATCCCGCCGGGGCTGGGGGAGAGGAGTGAGCGAGCGGCCTCATGGTGCTTTTTTGCTGTCTGGGCTTAAAGCACAACACCTGTGAAACACTGATATCTGTGTATCCTCACTTCCCTGGACTTCTGTCAAGGCAGATTCATTTAAGATCAGGAAGTATTTGAATACCATTAGAACAGGAATGACATGTATACTATAAACAGATTTGGCTGCACGTTCAAATAAAGACCCGTGGAAGGGGCATCCCTGGTTGCTGGCACCCCTTGAGCATCACACAGGAAGGCTGTGCCTCTCCTGGTCAATTCAGGCTTGACCAGCAACACTCCCATGCATGGGAGGCATTTGCCCATGAGAGAAAATTGTTAGACCATCCCCTGGTGTGAATTTGTCCCAGCCCAGTTAGAAATACCTCCAAGCCATTCCCAGGCTTGGTGTGGGGTTGGAGGAGTCCAGCGCCTGTTCCCAGTTGGTGTTTTGGACACAGTCAACCTGGCTGGATGGTGAAGACATCTGCTAGGGTAGCTACCATGTTGACCTCAATGGTGGCCATGACCTACCAGTTGGCCTCGATGCTCAAAAATGTCCCGAGGCACATTTCATTCCCTAGTACCAATATAGCTAGGGAGACCACCAGAGCCCTGTGTGTATTCCCAGTTAAATAAAGAGGCAAACAAATCACTTACAAAGAAAAAATATTAAAGTAATTAAAACAATATAAAATTTTAAATTTTTGACCAGTTTTACTAAATATCGGAATTTTTTTATAACCTTCACACAGAAACTCATCCCATGAAGACTGGAGTTTTGTTTTCTTCTCCTTTGCTGTACAGGTTCAGCTGCTGCTACAATGAAATCTGACTCTTGCTTTGGTTTTAATGACCTGACAGAGGCCCATAGGGCAGGGCCTCTCTCATTTCTCACAAATGAAAATAATTAAATAAGATTCAAATATAGTCTTTGGGGTACATTTTATGAAAAGCTTCCATAAAATAGGGTTACAAGTCATTGTCGAACCAGGTCTTTGTAGTCATTTTTAATGATAACAGACTTCACACATGATATTACTAAAAAAGAAATGGCACTTTTGCATTAAAAGATTAAATTATTTCTTGATATTAGGCATATTTGTAATTTTTAATGGAAAAAGATATTGGAGGGGACTACCGATTGTGACATTTTAGCATAAATTTGAAACCAAGCTCAGTTAAAATACTGGGTGTTCAGACCTGGGACTTTGAAGTTACCTGTTATGAATATGAACTAGGAAGTTCCAGTTTATGAGCAAGATTTTCTGACTCAGGGCTTGGGGTCAGAGGATCCACTGTGTCCCTTTTGTAGCCGCTCCTGAGAATCTCAACTACTCTATTTCCCAACATCTGTGGAGGACCTCACTTTGGCTAGAGGATCCCCAAATCGTAGCAAACATCACGTACTTACACAGCATCTTCCACCTTAAGGCATCCTGAAATAACTGTACTTGAGGCTCTTCACCCATCAGTGTAATACCATCCTTTCACTTTTGGAAGGTGCCATCAGTTTAACACCCTGCAGCATAATGCGAACCTTTAGAAGAGGAATTTCAGAAGACAGAGTCCAAATGAAACCTTACAGAAATGCCCCCTTTCCTTTGCAAATACAGACCAGAGGCAAAATTTTAGGGCATTAGTTTGATTTCCTGCTCCGGGGAAAGTTTTTATGTGGAGAAAAAGCATCCCTGTTCATAACCCTGTATAACCCAGCTAAAATCAAATGTCAAATCCCCATAAGCATCTGTCCCTCAGCCAGGGGTTGTTTTTCTTCACGGATGAATCAAACATACTGAGTAAATCACATGAATCACCAACGGAAACATCATCTTTACAGCATCATCTCACATTTATGAATAAGGAGCTTGTTTTGCAGGTCCCTAGAGAAGAAATAAAGCAGTGGGAGCTCAGGGAGGGGCCTAGGAGTTTCACAAGCGTTTTGTTTTAATAGATCACGAACAATAAAGTGTCTCCCTCCTCCCATCAAAAAAAATTATAGGCAATTGCTTTACAAACCATCTCTCAATTTAGCAGTACTTTTATTAATAAGAAAATGCTTACGCTGATGACATAGCTCAATAACCCAGTTATAAATCGTATAAATCTGTTGCAACGGTTACAAATGAGCAGCGTGATTTATGAGTGGGGCCACTGACTTCTACACCTGACATAAAATTTTGTAGGCAATCAGCCACATGTTTCATTTTAGTTTTATATTTGACATATAAATCAGGCAGTGAAAGGGACTCTCTCTCCACCCCCACTCCTCCCCTTTAAACTGATGAAGCAAGTACTTTACAAGCAACATGTAACTCTCTGTAGCAAGGACACAATACGAGCTATGGAAAATATTATGCTGTGATTTCATTAGTTTCATGTGAACCAATATGAGGTACAGTGACCTGCCCTGCAGAGCAGGCAGGAGAGCAGGCAGCAGAGCAGGTAGTTAAGAGGGGAAGAACCATGCAGGTCACCATGGAAAAACACTTGAGAAATCAAGTTGTTTTCCTGCACTACAGGCCCCGTTTATTTCCAGGTTTTGCAAACCTGTGGAAGGTCCCCAACTTCCCCACCTGAGCTGAGCAGAGTTTGGCCCTGCTTTTGAGGTCAAGGTGTCCAACACAACCCCATAAAGGTGATGTGGCCTTCAACAGAAGGGAGCAGAAAAGGAAACTCAGCAGTCACTAACTGGATTTTTGAGGGTTGCTTTTCATAGGTGTTAATAAAATAACTCTCTGCCCAGCAAGCATCGCAGGATCCCTCCCCTCTTCAGATGTTACAGCAGATATGCCTTATAGCTCAGAGTTTCAAATATGAGCCCCAGCTCAATGCTGAACAACCATCTTTTTTTAAAAAGATATGCACTGGGAGCACGTTTCAGTCATTTTAGGGCATTGTGGGATAAATTGCAAGCGTTTGTGTGTGAACCAGCTCCAAAGAGTGTCAAAACCAGAAAGAGTCCTTCAGATCTTTGTGCAAAGTGCTGCCTGAAATTAGGTAGCTAGATATTTGCCTTAGAAACCCAAAGAAATGCTGCCTCAATTGTCTAGATGCAAATTCAAATGTCTGATTTTCAGCAAGTGTAAAATCAGACCCACAAATATGAGAAATTTTCTAAAGGTAGGATGTACAGAAGTGAGATGAAATGTAAAATAATATATAACAACCTAAAGAAAAGGTTATTTTAAACAAGTGGTATAAATCTGTAGTACTTTCACCCAATTGCACAAGTTAGCTTATCTCAGCTGGATAAAGTCCTGTCGAAGGTTTTTATATGTTCTCCTCCAGGGATGTGAATTTTTCCATAACAGAGGTGTTGGCAATTTCTGGAAAGCTCTTGCTATGAGTCAGGCATGTACTACTTTTCCATTTTCTCAGAAGAACTCTTTAAATACACTTGAGGCAATGGAAAGCCATCTGGAGGCAGAGGTTGAAGGATGGGTTATGACTGCTTCGTTCAGTGATGCAGAGGTCTGAAAATGGGGTAATAAATGGACTATCCAATGTTACAGCAAGATTTTTGTCAGAATTAATCCACTATTTCTTTACTTTTAATCTTCAGTGATTTTATGTAATATGTTTTATAAATACAGGCCTCTTGGAAACCAGTTAGGCTCTGATCAGACATCTGGGTTACACAACCATCTAATTTCTAGTGCAGATGAGGCATTTGCATAACCTCAGGTGATAACTACACCTTCAACACAAATATCTACAGTCCCACTAAGACTGTTAATGTCTTGTCTGGTCTAAGAAATAATGTATGCTCCAGCTTAAGCAGACAACATCTGATTTCTCTAGTGTGTATTCAAAGTGGAAAACAGATGATCTGTTTATCAAGATGAGCTTCTTGGAGCATAGCTGAGGTCTCATTATTTATTAAAAAATAAGTTAAAATACAGGAGAAAGTCAAACTTACACCAGCTGAGAATTCCCTCTGTACATTTTTCAGCTGCTCATGACCTTACGTCTTCCTTCTCACTGACAGGTAATGGAGTTGATTTTCCCATATACAGAAGGGGCACTGGATACCGGAAAGTTTACATCTCTAAGTGTTTGTCTTAATTAAATACGTTGAATGAGTTCTGGAAGAATGATAAGATTTTCCCTGCATGACATTTAGTTGGGAGTGATGGGATTGAGCAAACACAGCAATGAAATAATTAAAGGTCAGTATAAAACTGAGCTGCCAGTGTAGTGGTTGTGTGTTAAAGCTATGTCTGGATCTGACAGCAGAGGAATCCAGCAGCCCACCAGTATCCAAAGCCCTTGCCATGGCAAGGAATCCACTAGGATAAATAGGAGTCCATAGCCCAACTTTGCTTATTTGGCAGCCATTAATTAGCACCAACCTTTTCAGCTGTAAATTGCTCTCACTTTCCTACTCTGTGAGTCTTTTTTAAGCAAAAGGTTGTCCTTCCATTAGCTCCTTGTAGTAGTGGGACTGTGCATGAGGCTCTTCAGTAGCCCATCTGTATCATATGGCTTGTATTATGTCTTTCTCACTGTCACAGTATTTATTTAAAAGCTGCAAATGAGTGTTTACATTTCCACAGGTCTTCCACTGGAGCTCCCATTCTTTCTCCTCTCCCCCACACGTTAACTTCAAAACATGGTATATATAATGATCAGGAGTAGTCAACAAGAATTTACAAAGGGGAAGTCATGCTTGACCAGCCTCGTTGCCTTCTACAAAGAGGTGACTAGCTTGGTGGATGAGGGGAGAGCAGTGGATGTTGTTTACCTTGACTAGTACAGCCTTTGTCACTGTCTCCCATAACATCACCATAGACAAGATGACAAAGTGTGGGTTGGTTAAGCTGACAGTAAAATGGATTAAAAACTGGGTGAACTACCAGACCCAGAGGGTTGTGACCAGTGACACACAGTCAAGTTGGAGGGAAGTCACTAGGGGTGACCCCAGGGCTCAATTCTGGGGCCAATACAGTCTAACATCTTCATTAATGACCTGGACAATGGGACAGAGTGCACCTTCAGCAAGTTCACAGGCGATACAAAACTGGGAGAAGTCACTGGTACACCAGATGGTCATGTTGACATTCAGAGGGACCTCAGCAAGCTGGAGAACTGGGCAGAGAGGAATCTCTTGAAGTTTAACAAGGGGAAATGCCACATTCTGCATCTAGGGAGGAATGACCCCATGCACCAGTACACACTGGGGGATGACTGGCTGTAAAAGAGCTTTGCTGAGAAAGCCCTTGAGGTTCTGGTGGACAACAAGTTGACCATGAGCCAGCAATGTGCCCTGGCAGAAAGAAGGTCAGCAGTATCCTGGGCTGCACTAGGCAAAGCATTGCCAGCAGGTCAAAGGAGGTGACCCTTCCTCTCTACTCAACACTGGTGAGGTCACACCTGGAGCACTGTGCCCAGTTCTGGGATCCCCAGTGCAAGAAAGACACGGACTTACTGGAGTAAGGCCAGCACAGGGCCACAAAGATAATTAAGGGATTGGAGCATCTCTCATATCAGGAGAGACTGAGAGAGCTGGGACTGTTCAGCCTGGAGAGAAGGCTCGGGGGTGATCTTACCAATGTGCATAAATACCTGATGGAAGAGAATGATGATGAGGGAGTCAGACTCTCCTCAGTGGTACCTTGTGACAGCACAGGAGGTACTGGGTGCAAATTAAAACACATTAAAATGGTTGCTGCGAGGACAGTCAAACACTGGTTGCCTGGCGATGTTGTGGAGATAATTCAAAACCAGACTGGACACAGTCCTGAACAAGCCTCTCTAGATAACCCTGCTTGAGCAAGGTTGGACTAGATTTCAAAAGCTGCCTCCAACCTCAACCATTCTGTGATTCTGTGACTGTAATAACGCATGGCACAACAGCAGCACTGATCTTCTTTAAAGGCAAAGAATATCCAAAATGTAGCATTGCTCATTAGTCTATGAATTGTTTATTAGCATAGTTCTCATTGACATATTAAAGTATGTATGCTTTTAGACTGTGTTTTCAGTTGCAGGCAATTTGACACACTATAATATAATAATTATAATTGGAAGTGCAGCAGTGATCAGATCCAAGAAGTGTTTTGGCTGCAGACTCTCAAATTTTCAGGAAGTTCCAGTGCAGATCTGCACCTCGCACCTGGTTCCTGTCTGTGTAATGGGCAGAACCAGCATTTCTTATCTGAACAGCCACCTGCTATTTCAAGAAAACCCAAAACCCACAGCTTTGGAGACATTCTTGTTTAGATTCAGACTCAAGGGTTTTTAGCCAAGGTCAATACTGCAGCTGTAAAATTTTCTGCCTGCTCCATTCTGTCCTGCACCTCTAAATTTAAGAATAATGTAGGTTTTAAAATGTTTTAAAAGAAAAAATTCTAAAAGGGGACATTGAATTAGAGCTGAACAAGACACGGATAAAAAGGGTTTTTAAACAGATTCATTCTTCATTTTTTGGCAAGTTTTTCAAATAGCTTTTGGTGACACATATTGCTAGAATGGAGCCAGAAATAAACTGCTAACAACAAATTGTTTTTCCAGTAAGTGAGAATCCAATTATTTTGATTCAAAGGATTTTTTTTTTTTAAGTAACATTTTAAAATATTTGGGGGATCGTTCTTTAAATGAAATAAGTAATCTCAGTCTGCAGAACAGTGCTCTCCAAAGGTGATGGCCCTCCTCTATCTGAAGAATCAGATGCAAAAAGAGAAATCCTGAATCCCAGATCTTCAGTGAGAATTACTGCATTACACCAGGAGGGTCTAACTTCATGAGCTGATAATGTATTTGCTTGGCACTTTTTCCAACAATCACAAGCTCCGTTACATGCAAATGTGTATTATTACAATAATACAATTGCCCTGATAGAGTGTAAATTCAGACTGTATTTTTTCTCATTTTGTTTTCTGTTAGGCACTTCTGGTGACATTTTTATGCAATTGCCTACATTCCTGTATCACTGGACTTCTCTTAAACCACAGCTAGTTTGGATCAAAGTCCTGACTCAGATTTTTTTTAAAAGATCTCCTTAAAAGAAGAAAGCCTTACTCCAAGAGCGTTAGCAGTGGATATTGTCTACCTGGACTTCAGTATGGCCTTTGACACTGTCTACCATAAGATTCTCATAGACAAGCTGTTGATGTAAGGGCTGGATAAGCAGACTGTGATGTGGGTTGAAAACTGGCTGGGTGGCTGGTAATCAGTGGCATGAAGTCTAGTTGGAGGCCAGTAACTAGCAGTTGTACCCCAAGGGTCAATACTGAGTCCAGTCCTGTTTAACATCTTGTCGTGGTTTCAGGTCAGCTCAGTCGGTAACAAAGCACCACAAAGCCGTTCACTCACCCCCCATCCCCTCGCCTGGCCACGTTGGGATGAGGAGAAAATACAAAGGCAGGCTTGTGGGTCGAGACAAGGACTGGGAGGGATCACTCCCCACTTATGGTCACGGGCAAAAGACAGGCTCAACTTGGGGAAGAAACAAAATCAATTTTATTTACTACAAATCAAAACAGAAACAAAACACAAGGGTATTAGGAAGGGAAAACCAAACATCAGAACAACCTCCCCCCACCCCTCCCGCCTTCCCGGCTCAGCTCCACTCCCGATGATTTCTACCTCCTCCCCCCGGCGGCGCAGGGGAACA
>VYZV01038043.1:82121-92464 GCA_013401275.1 Pandion haliaetus | reverse complement strand
AGAAGGGGAAGTCGGTTCAAAATGCCTGGAAGTACCAACCCTAGAACTATGCGAACACTCAAGATAAATAAATAAGGGCTTTTAATTTGCTTGCAGTTAGAAACTTTTGGGCTTTTCTTNGGGGGGGGGAATGGAAGCAAAACCGAGAAAGCCCTCCGAGTGAAAACAGAGAGTGGGGAGAGGCGCTTGGTCAAGCTGCGAGCTGGGGTGATGCTCCTGTACCAAGAGCACGTGTACTTGCTAGCTCTCCTGCTGGGGTGGGCTGCCCCGAAGCCATCACTGGGAATTTGGGCAGCAACATGCTCCTGTTGACTTTTGAGTGGTGCCTGACCCCTCAGGGCCCTTGGGGTTCCTGCAGCCACCTCTGAAACTTTCCGTGTGCCCCATGTCTGCCAGGGATAGCCCAGATAAGTTGTGGTCCCCTGCCGGTTAGTTTCTCGTGTTTCTTACTGTAGTGTGTGCTCGAAGTGCATACTGTGCTCAGCTTTTTTGTTGAGAGGTCTTGAAAATCCTCATGGTTGTCTGTGAACGGTAATAGACGTGTTCTCACTGGCACGGTGGAGGTTCTGAAAGGTAAATGAAGTTTTGGACAAAATCCCTCCATCACCTCCCCAATATGTGGAAGATGAGGAGAGATACAGAGAAGCCGCAAGGTCCTTGTATCTTCCCCACAAGGATAAATCGGTGCCCTGGCCACTATACTCAGCCCTATACTTCTGTCTGTGTGTAGGCACCGTGTAACAGCTCACTGATGGACAAAGATGTGCTGTCACATTGTGCAAGCCCGGCTTTTCTGCCTTTCCCGTAAATGCTGAGGGGACTGTTCCGGGTGTGTAGGAAGGAGGAGATGCACAGGGCTCGGAGGGCTGTGAGCTGCAGACGAGTCTGATCATGAGAGATGCTGAGCATCGCCTCTCCCAGGATGGTCCCTCCAGCCCAGTGGGAACAGTGCACTTTGCTTGCAGGGGGGCTCACACACCCAGGCTTTTGGCTACTGTCTTTCAGACATTACTTACCCAAGCCATTCCCCCAGTGTGCTCGCTTCAGGGTTTCCTGCTTAGAGAGGCTCTGCTCTTTCCCATCTCCTGTGTGATGCCTGCAGCCTTTCTCAGTGACTGCTGTGTGTTGGGTGGCTGCACCCTGAGAGTTAATCCTTCTCTGTCATCTACTTCTGCAAACAGGCTTCCAGCCCCGACCTCGGTAGGAAGCACAGGGTGAGACGGGGGCTGTATGTCAGTAGAGAATTGCTGATGAGTGTCTAAACCAGAGCATTTTTAATCACTGCGTGGTGGTGGGATCTGACAGCTTCTGTTACAAGCGTGGTAATCCAGTGTGTGCTGGATGCTGTCCCTCCGGTGCTGAGAGGCCACCCCTTGTAGATGCAAACTCCAGACTTGATATATTTTGTTTCTATAAGCTGCTTCCGTATCTCGGTTGTTTGGTGACTGTGTGTAACACACTTGGAAGTGTCAGTCTAATTCTCCGTGGACAGACATCTACACCACCAAAACCGCAAGGGGAAGTAGCACTGATTTCCCAAATCACTGGCAATCTTGTTCTAGGCTGAGCCTCAAGCAGAAGTCAGGCAAGCAACAAATTAAAGCCGCACTCTTTTGGGAAATGGGCAACTCTTGAAAAGCCTCAGATTCCTGGCCTTGGCCCTGTCTCCATAAATCATTTCAGTCCTGGACTCAGCTGGGAGCCCAAAGAGCCTGCAGAACAAGTTGCTGTCCTCTCTTCCCATGAAAGCCGGTCTCTAGGGTCAGCACAGGAACATACTGGCAGAGCTGTATTCACTCTGCAGAGAGAAAGAAATCATTCTCTGGGAAATGTTTGCTGTGAGGTTTTCCTAGCAATTTGCTGAGGGGTGGGCTGGCTGTCCCGACCATCATTGGATGACATTTGGATTCATTTCTTGTTGGGCTGCCAACGGCGTGCTTGGTGCTGTACGTGACATCAGGTGACAGTCAGCTTCATTGCACACACGCGCAGTGCTGGCTTGTCACTCAAATCATTCACACGGGTGCTGGCGGAGAGGTTTTTGAGGAGCAGTTTGGATCAGAATAGAGAACGTTGCTTTTCGTCATGTCTTGGCCAGGGGGGCTGGGAAGCGGGAGTATGGAGAGATGCATTTGTAGAGGTAAACACAGTAGGGAGTCTTTCTCTTGCCTCTGGTAACCGCCGTCTTTTCACATCCCTGAGCATACAAAGGGCCTTCAGCCCCGTGCAGGAGGCAATCCCCGTGTGCCGTCAGCCGCAGACCTCAGTTTACTTCTTGTTCCTCGGTTAGTCCTCCATCCCCTCCTTGTCATCACGTATCAGGCTCTTAAGCAGCTGGGAGGCTTTTTCTGAGGCACTGAAACCGATACCTTCCCGCAGACGGGCGGGCGAGGAGCACGGGAGAGTGCCGCGCTTGCACGCAGCCGGCCCTGGCCCTGTGCTCCCTGGGGAAGGGGTCGGCCGCTGGGTGCAGAGCCGCTGGAGGCAGAAGCCCCACTCAGCTGCCGGGACCCAGCACCCACGCAGGTGTCGTCCCCTTCCCCAGCCTGTTTGGATGCACGGGGCTGGAGATAGCCATCCTCGCTGGCATGCATGAGAGAAAACCCCAGTGCTTGCAGGATCAGGCCCACCACAGCCGTGCTGTAGGGAGCCCGTCCATGCCTGGTGAGGAGGAGGAGGAGGAAGGAGAAGCCGTGCCTCTCTGCAGGACACCCTCCTCGTCTCAGCAGCCCACCCGAGGGTGAGCGACTGGCATGCAGCATGCCGGGCAGATGGGCTGACAGCGGCGTCCCTGCGCTCCGCAGCTGTGTACATATGGCACACATGTTTCAGCTTGTGTCAGCTAGCTCTCCAGATGGCAGGAAGGGGTGGTGGTTTTTTTTTTTCCCCAGCTCTTGGTGGAAGAAGAGCTGACCACAGTCGTTTCACACAAGGAGAGGCTAATCCAGCCGTGTCCCTGAGCACTTAGCTGTCCCTGGCTGGCATCTGAGGCCAGGACCCCCCTCAGAGGTGGGAGGTAGACAGGCAGCTGCCGGCTCTGGGAAGCTGCCCACTGTTGGGAGAGATGTGTCATTGCCATTGTGCTCGTCCCATGGTGTCATAGCCGCCAGGAATGAGGATCTCTCTCCTTCTCTCTGTATCGAGCTGCTGCCTTTACCATAGGGCCATAACACTGAAGTGGGACTGAAGAGTAGAAGCTACTGAGATACAGCTCCTTCCCCCTAGTCTTGGCACTTGTGATCTCCAGGTACTCAGTCTGGAAGAGATTTCCCCCCCTGAATCCACCAAACATCATTTGTCCAAGTGATCCTTCCACTGACAGTGGACTTCCGAGGCTAACGGCGTAGCTGCCCGTGAAAAACACTCCCCTGCTCTAAAACACTTTGAGATGGTGGAGAAACTTCTGCTATACCTTGCTCTCCCTCTGCTGCTGCCTTTTTTGGTGTTCCTCCTGGGTGCTGCTCCTGTCCCCATGGCTGGGCAGCTCCTACCCAGAGCACTGGTCTCCTGCCCTCAGATGCCCTGGCGGGTGCTGGTCAGTGGGTTCTTGAACTGTCCCAGCTGTACCAGGACACCCCATAAGTGACATGATGGGTTGTCGCTTCCATCCTTTTTCTCTCCCTCTCCCTGCCATTGTGGATGGTCAATGAACACAGACATCTCTGATGCAGACAGAGACGCAGCACTGAGTTCGCAAGAACTCAATTTTCTCCTCCATCTGAAATGCCCTTGTGCTGGTGGATGTTCCAGTTCATGAAGCAGTGCAACCGTTCGGAGGAGACAAGATGTGGCAACACCACTGCACAGCTTCAGAGCAACCGCTATCCAGGCCAGGCCACAGTTACCACCAACACTGGCTCCCTTTTTTGTCTGCAAATTCCTTTCAGCAGCAAGAGTCTTTTACTCCAGCACATCCCAAATGTGAAACAACCATATTCACATTTGTTACGGCATGGACTTAGGCACCAGGTTTGCTCCTGGATGCCTTGGCCAGGGGGAGATAGTGCTCTCCACCGTTAGGCTACAGCGGGCACCCAAGCAAACCAACTCCCACCAGTATATTGCACTCGCAGGAGTTGCGATCGAGCTTCTCAGCTGTGCTGACAGACCCTAAGGTGGCAGCAAACTCTCCCTCGATGGACGGAGACAACCACAGCAGCCTTCCTGATCTGGAGCCTGCCTAGACTTGCACATCTGGTTTCTCTCTGGAGCACTGCTGTCCAGCTTCTCCTCAAGAAAGCAACACACCGAGCCACAGCGAGCTAGAGTCTGCGCCGGGAGCAAATGTGTCCACAGACATTTATTTTCCCTTGAAGTATATTGGCGTTTTTCTAAATCTTTTCACCACTGCATTACCAGGGCGTTCTCTGCCTTAGCAGCTGACAGCCTTGCTCTCTGCACTCATGTGGGTTCTGGAGATATTTTAGGGTTTTATGGGCCTTTTTAGCTGCTGGAGTGGAGGGTTTTTCCCCCCACACTAGCGTCCTTTCACTTTTTGCTGCCGGCACGCGTGTGGGTGCTGTGGCTTGTTGGTTGTTAAATCAGTGCAGAAAAGACCCCGCTCGCTCCCGTCGGGAGCATGGTGGGACATCAGGAGCAGCAGCTTTAAGGGCACGGGAGGAGGTTGTGTTGCTGTGGAGTGGCCTGGGGGCAAACTGTCTGCAGGGGCTCAAAGGGACAAGCCAGGCACTAAATGCAGGCAGGACCTGCGGCTTGAGCAGTGCCTTAGTCACAAGGCAGTGGAGGCTGAGACTATTCTGGGGATGCATCATTACGTGCTCGCCCTCTTTGTGTGTCATCCCAAAGGCGGCTGTGGTTTGTCACCTCTGCAGGCGGGACTCTGTATGCAACCAGTGTCGCTGGCATGTCCTTACTGTGTGATGGGGAGGCTGCTTTCCTCCATCACCTGCTGACATCTTCCAGCCCTCTTCCCAGTGATTCATCCCCACCATGAGCCCACCAGCAGGAAGGCCTAAGGTGCCTTAAAACCCAGCTCTGGAAGACAAACTGCCCATTGGGCCCCCTGGGGGTGACAGCCGGGTGGGAAGGTTTGGCCCTGCTCCACAGCAGCAGTTGGAGAGATGCTGTTGGGCTTCGGGAGAGCCCGAGCATCCTCCGCACGTTGCTCACAACGTGCAGTGCCACCGCTGTGCATTGTCATCAAACAGCACAGCGTTAACCAGAGCATCTCAGTGGTTTCAGCCAGTCCAGGGTGACGCTTACGGTTATTTAGAGCCTGGTTGGGGCAGAGTGGGGTGGCACTGTGGTTTAACAGCTAAAGAAGATGACAAAATACTGGCCCGAAGCAACGCAAGGGGAGAGAAAATAAGGGAGAAACCAGACAAAAGGACAAAAATCCTAAAAACAATGGCTGTGTGTCACCAAGAACGGGGCTTGTTTGCTCCCTTGGCCGCTAACTGATTTTATCCTCTGCTACAAATCCGGCTCCTGTCGGGAGGTATTTGCTCTGCCTGCTGCAGCCACCCCGAGTTAACCTCTGTGTTTTCTTACGGCTCCCGCTGAAATCAGAGGAAAGAGTCTGCTTTTCTCCGTCGGGCTTTGAATCCAGCCTCCGCTCCCTGCCCTAATCCGCTCTCAAATTCCTCTCTGGGCTGCGGTCCCCACGGTGGGGAGGCGAGACACTTTATGGTACCTTGCAGTAGAGACCCCCCCGGGCTCTTTGTTCCCGACCTGCATCTCCTTTGGTCCATGCGACGTGTGTTCGCAGAATGATATATCCCACCCCAGTCCCAGTTTGCGCTGTCCCCCATGCCAAGCAGGGATGCGAGCAGATCCACGCGTGTGCTGCACGAGGGTTGTGCTCCTTGCAGCTGGCCACCAGCTCGGGGCAGCTCCTGGGTCTAAGCAGTGATAGCAAGGGAGTGGAAAACCCTGTGGTGTCCAGCAGTGGCCGGTGACTAAAGAATCACCAAGGTTAAGCTGGGGCTGGTGGAATGCTACTTGCTCTGGTGGAGCTTGTTCTCCTGTTTCCCAGGTGAATTGGACCCACTGGACTTCAGAGGTGGAGATGATAGCTACTACAATGTAACCCAAGAAGTGGATTTTTTGGGAGGCAGCCCCTCCTAGAGGAGATTTCCTGTGCCCAACGGCCCTGGGATTTCTCCTGTGATACCCTGTGTAGCTGTTATTCTGGGAGGTGGTTCAAAGAGCCTGCAATAATGTAAGAGCTTTGCTGCTGCCCAGCAATGTAATATATTTCATGCATGATACTGCAGGTGTGTGTCACATGCCCTGAGGATGCGCAGGAGGCTTTGAGGGTGCAAAATGTCCAGGGAATAGTGCAGGAGGACTGTCCAAAACAGACCAGGGCCAGGCCCGGGGCAGCGTTAACCAGACTGCCGTTTGGAAGAGATCCCCGGGGTGAACTCACCCAGCACCACACCTAGGTTTTGTTTGGAGGAAGCCAATTCAGTCGCTCCAAGGAGTGAACTCATGTTTTTGCAATGTGAGCGATGGGGGAGCCAGGAGCTGGGAGGGAACCGGGAGCTGGGTTATTTGACAGCATGGACCCACCCAAGAGGCAAAGGCGCCTCGGTCGGGACTAGTGCTCCCGCAAGAGTGATGCTGCTTTTGTTCTTGTTGGCATTTTTAAGCTAGGTTTGGGCCCTGGCTGGATGCTGTGTTGCCTGTGGCGAGGCAGGGATGAGGCTTTCTTTCAAGCTGCTGTGATTGCTTTGCTAGCACGGGGCTGCCCATTCTCCACCGCTGCAGTCTGGTGGCAGAGAAACAAAAGCCTCCCACACCCATGGTATGAAATAACTGCCCACCACTGTCCAGAATAGAACTCTGCAAAGCGTCTGACACAATGATGCCCACAGATGGTCAAGGGAGGTGATTTTGCCCATCTACTCTGCTCTGGTGAGACCCCATCTGCAGTACTGCATCCAGCTCTGGGGCCCCAATGTAAGACAGACAGGGACCTGCTTGAGTGGGTCCAGAGGAGGGCCACAAAGATGATCAGAGGGATGGAACACCTCTCCTGTAAGGAAAGGCTGAGGGAGTTGGGGTTGTTCAGCCCGGAGGAGAGAAGGCTCCAGGGAGACCTTATTGCAGCCTTCTAGTACATAATGGGGGCTTACAAGAAAGATGGGGACAAACTTTTTAGTAGGACCTGTTGTGATAGGACAAGGAATAATGGTTTTAAACTAAAAGAGGGTAGACTTAGACTAGATATAAGGAAGAAGTTTTTTACAATGAGGGTGGTGAAACACTGCAACAGGTTGCCCAGAGAGGTGATAGATGCCCCATCCCTGGAAACATTCAAGGTCAGGTTGGATGGGGCTCTGAGCAACCTGATCGTGTTGAAGATGTCCCTGCTCACTGCAGGGGGGTTGGAGTAGATGATCTTTAAAGGTCCCTTCCAACCCAAACCATTCTATGATTCTGTGGGGCCCTTCTCCAAAAGCATTCCCCTGAGAACTGTGCCATTTATCCACAAAGCATGATCTGGCCTTGCTGGGTTCAAACACATACTGTGCTGCCCCAAAGGTCCGGTTCAGTGTACTGGGCACCAGTGGCCTGGAGGAGCCGTCGGTGGAAGCTGGCTGCTGCTGTGCGGTGGGCAGGAGGAGGGGTATTTGGGGACCAGGGCCATGCAGCAGGCTCTGCTGCCGCACATGGGAGTAGTCTTGCAGGCAGCAAAGCTGCCTGTCTGGTAGCTGCAAGTTGCTTGGTGGCTCTGAACCACACACCATGGTTCTTCTGGGTCCTAAGTTCAGGCACTCCATGGAAGCTGTCTACTTACATGGTGCCATTACTGCAATCACCAGATCCACCCACTGATAACCAACTGCACTGAAGGGGTCTGGCAGGACTGTGAAAGGACATCCCAGCAATGCTTGGAGGCTCTTCCATCATACAGCTGTATAAATCATCATTGTCCCACCTGGGATGTTAGGAGGACTCAGGGCATGTACCGGTCAAGAGTAAGGTAGGGAAGCCAAGTCCCTCGCTGGTGAATTGGAACACACCAACTAGCCCATCAACCAATGCGTCCCTCAAGAAGTAGGAGGACCCATATGTGTTCACCTACCCCCCTGGAACTGGGTAGAAAGAAAAAGGCTGACTCCAAACCCTTCCCAAACATGCTCCACAATGTAACACATTGAAAACAGGCCATGATCTTCGGGACAAGGCCTTTAGCTTGTTAAGGCAGTTACTTACAGAATCACAGAATGGTTTGGGTTGGAAGGGACCCTTGAAGATCATCTAGTCCAACCCTCTCCACTATGGGTAGGGACACCTTCCACTAGATCAGGTTGCTCAAAGCCCCATCCAACCTGACCTTGAACACTTCCAGTGTGGGGTATCCAAAACTTCTATCCTCTTCCCACTAGCTCCGCAGACGCCAGCCCTGGAGATACTTTGGGATGACGAAAGAGGTCTCCCCTGTGCTCAGGACCAACAAGCAAGGAACACCAGCAGTCCTGCTGCCCCAACCTGCCACCTTTCCCCCAAGATGCCTTAACCCCAGGAAAGGTCTGACTCACTCTGGGGTGGAAGGAGGGATGTACAAAAGCCAGAACTATTATGTACTGGACATTTATATGAACCTTCTGGAAATATTTTTGGCAGGAGGTGCAGCACAAACAAGGAGATAGTGCAGTTGTGCTTTGTGTTTGGACACAGGGAAGAGGCAGCCAAATGCTTTCCCGGGGGGCTGATGTGTTTTAACTCCCAGCATAAAAATAAACTAGATAAATTAGCAGACAGGTAAATTTGGCAGCTTATTATGGCATGTTGTGGAGGACTAGCTGTCAGGAGGGCTTAGCTTACGTTGCATCGCAAACACAGATGTTTCTCTGCCTTGGAGCCACCCCGTCTTTCCTGCTGTACCCAGGGGCCCCAGTTCTGCCCTGTGTGACCTTCAAGAGGAGGGGATCTGTGCAAGTCTGTGCTTCTAAGTCCTGTTGCTAGCATGATGACAGAGAGGTCTGGACCCCCAGCACCTGACACCCTTTCTTCCAGCATTTTCATGCAGCATAAAAGCAGAGCAGACTTGGCTTTACAGATGTTATCTGTACAGGTCCAGAGGGTGTTTATAGAAATTGTATCTTATTGATAAGGACAGAGCTACCTCGCCAGAAGCTCAATAGTGGGAACTGGCTTAATGCTTCTAAAGTCCATTGGACAGACCTGTCGTGGTGAACGTACCCTGCACCCTCATATGGCGGGGTGGTTATTGTTCCCTCTCACCCATCTTTTTCTCTAGTTGTTCCCCAACCTCATCCCGCAGTCTCCTCTCCTGTGTCCTGGGTGAGAATCAACTCCAAGACCATGTCTTTGGTGGATGACAGTGACCCTCCGGGGAGCTGCAGCGTAGCCCTGCCTTCCTCGAGAGGGCTGGCTGTGGGCCGAGCACTGCTCTGGTGAAGCGTGCGACAGACTTCCCATGGACTTCAAAGGGAGCATCTTTGGTCTTCCCAAGGCACTGCCTCTGAATCGCAGACGTCAAGGATGGAAAAAAGACCTGTTAGGTCACATCCTGTCCTATCTTCCTGCCACAGAAGGGCTCTTCTGCACAGGAATATGTCTCAAGAGCGTTCATCTTGCATTGCTTCAGCCCCTGCCAGCCTGGGGATCACTGATAAGACCCATGAGACTCTGCAGAGCCTTTCACAGATGCTACCGACAAACATCCTCTGGCTGAAGCTCTGGTTCCTGCTGGTCCCAGCCCACTGCCATGCTGATCTCCTGAAGCTGAGGATGGTGCCAATAGCCTTTCCTTTCTAGCAGACAGCTGCATTCCTTTGGATCAGTGTGAAATTTCAGTTGCAATTCCTTCCTAATTCCTTTTAATCATTGGAAATATTGCAGGCAAGATGGTGAGCTGCGCTGCTGCTCGGCAGAAATCAGTGAGGTCAGATAAGGGAAATATTTTCACTAACTGCATGGGAACTTGAGCTTTCCCCTGGTTCCCTCTGGCTCTGAACAGACCTGCTCAGCTCCCAACATTGCAGCTCTCTCACTAAAGCACTGATGTCTGTTCGGCTCAGGCATGATGAGCAAGAAGGTGACAGAAGGAAAGGGTTTGGTGCTTACCAGGTGGGTGATGGATGCCTGCTCGCATTACCTCCTCCTGAAAATCTGTATAGCACAGACCCCAGTGGGAGCTGGGACAGCTACGCCTGCGTGGCCACACCAACATCAGGCATTTTTTCTCTCTCTAAGATGCTCGCTTTGTTTTGGGTGGGATTTTGAAGATTTCTTGGCATCCAGGTGTGTCACCAACACCCTTCACTCCACCCTATGCAAATCTGTCCCCTCTTCCCTGCTGGCTTTATGTTAAAGAAGGGATAAAACCAAAGTTCATTTTCTTCCCC
>VYZV01038043.1:12289-82107 GCA_013401275.1 Pandion haliaetus | reverse complement strand
AACCCCGACTACTTGGGGAAGCTTTCGATCTGGATCTGAACTAAAAGTGGCTCATTCCTCTCTCAATTTCCCATGTTTAATTCAAAAGGAAACATTAAAATGGCAGGAGCTGAGCCAAGACAGGGAGGGTTCCTACGCAATAGTTATTGTAACACTGTTACCATGGCAAAAACTCTTATCTCCTAATGTTGGTGCCCCGCACCCATCACACTGGTATCTGAGCTGCTCAAGGTGAACCTCTTCCTGTGGACATACAGGGCAGCTCCAGTTTGGACTTTGCTGCAGCATGTGGGAAAAGTGTTGTGTAATCCTAGTCGAGAGTTTTGTCAACTGTGTTAGCACTGAGATCTTTCTTGGAATTTGTAGCAAACGTCCTACAAAACAGTTTGGTTTTTATTTTGTTTGTTCTTTAAAAAAAAAAATAAAACCACAAAAGAAAGGGAGCAAAACAGATGAGCAAAAAAGACATTAGCCTGCCTTCTTGTGTTGTAACTGGACAGCGTCTGTGCATCAGCCTCAAGGATTTCGTGGTCTATTTTCCTTCCACTCGATTTAACTTCCTTCTTGCTCTAATTCTGAAATTATTCCCACATTTCACTGAATGCTTCCATTTTAGTTTCCATCTTGCTTTGGTCTTTCACGCTGCTGTTTGATCTGGGCTCTCCACTGTTCTTGTTACATTGGCGTCAAAAGAGACTTGGGTGTTTCTGCTGCCTGAAGCTCTTGCTTTCAAAATAACTCTCAGCTTACTGCATCTCCGGGCCAGGTATTACGGTCTGAGGGCAAGCGCAGTTGGTGGGTGCATAATGCTGGCAAAGAATTGAAGGCAAGGATTTAGAGAGAGATTTTGTCAGGCAAAAAGAGGCCCTTTGTGCCACCAGACTCCAGCCAGAGAATAAACAGATTCCCTGAAATGTCCCCGCTCATTGCAGGGCGGGGTTGGACTAGGTGACCTTTAAAGGTCCCTTCTAACCCAAACTGTTCTATGGTTCTATGATTCCTTGCCTCCTCGAGGGTATCTGTAGCAGATGGTGTGTATAAAAAAAAAAGCCCTTTGAAGCTTGTTGGCTTCTGGAGAGGTTGGGTACTGCTGGGCACCTCAGCTGTATCATACAAGCCAAATGGCCCATAGCATCAACAGCATTAAAATCCATGTGCTTGTGGATAAGGGTGATTCAACCAATTGTAGTTGGTTTGGATTTCCCTAAATATTATGGCAGAGCTCCTCCCTAGGAACGTTTGAAGAAACTGAGCATCTTGGACAGGAGTGTGGATTAGTGATCGGTGGACAGGCAGGGAATGGTGGGTAGGGAAAAAGGGCCGGTTCCTGCAAGAAGTGATGTCTTTAGTGGAAAAAACATGGTCTGACTCTGAGCTTAGCTCTGCTTCAAGCAGGGAGTTGGGTTGGAGACCTCAAAGGTCCCCCCACCTGAAGTTGTGACTGTGTGAGCAGTGGTGCTGAGTGCATTGATAAATGACCTGGAAAGGTGGGTGAGCAGTGCGATAGGTTTGCTGGTAATACTCCAGCAAAAGGTACTGATACTTGCTAAAGGTAGCAAAGATAAGAATTACAGAGGGACCTTATGACTCGGAGTGACAAGGTAATAATACGGCAGATGAAATAAATAAAATGTAGATAAAGTGAAGTGATGCATATGGGAAAAACCGTACCAGATTCCACATATGAGGTGATAGAACCTGAGCTGACCATTGTCTCAGAGAAGAGAGACCTCAGGGTTTCTGCAGATGGTTCAATGGAAGTCTCGGGTCAGTGCCTGGTAGTGATCACAAATCAAACCCAGAGTTATGAGAAAAGGAATATTAAGCAAAATGGAGAACATAAGCATCTGTTAGATAAATACACAGAGCACCCACAACCTGAATACTGTGTGTTGTTCTGATCCGCTTAGCTCCAAAAGAACTAGGAAAGGTTCAGGGAAGAGCAGCAAGGGTCATCAAAGGTATGGGATGGCTTCCACACAGCTGTCTGCTAAGGAGGTTTGATCTTTTTCTTCTGGAAAAGAGGCTGAAGAAATGATGGAAGACTAAAGACATGTCACAGAAGAGGTGAATAAAAATGTGCTGTCCTCTCTTCTAGTACAGGAACTGGGGAACCTCAAGTGAAGACTATAGGAGCCAAGTTCAAAACAAGCAAGAGGAGGGCAGTGTTATGTAGACTAGGGAGAAGACTTTGCAAAAGAATGTTGTGGGTGCTCAAAATCGAGAGGGTTTCAGCTTACCAGACCAAATTCATGGACAAAAAAGATCTGTCATGGGTTGCTAAATATGGGGACGGCACATCTAGCTGAAGTCATGGAGGTGACATTAGTTGGAGCCTGGCAGAATACTTGGGGAAATCCTATATATGCCTGAGCTGTTCTGCTCCTCCCTTGGCATCTGTGTATGGCCGCTGTGGGGTTCGTGAAGGGGGTGAACCCATCTTACCTTATGTAAAGTCAGGGACATCACTCCAGGGATGAGCCTGGCTTTGTGTCTCTGGAGAAAAGATAAGCTGAGGCATGAGCATGGCAAGAAGCATTAAAAACTCTCCAACCCCAAGCAGAGTGTGACACCCTAGAGGGATGAGGAGGATGGAGACTGGTACGGAGGCAGATGGTAGAGAGACATTGAGGCATTCCAGGGATTGATGTAGTATGAAAACCAAGATTGACGGGCAGTCAGGCAACCTGAGTGGCTAGGATGGATTTCAGATAAAACGCCCAGCTCCACTTTCCCATAGGCAATAGACTCTTGTGCATTAAGGGCTGAATGACTTTTAGCAATTCTGCAAACTATCAAACACGGCCCCAAGCCTATTGAACTCAGAAGTTCTCTCATTCAGCTGGACACGTCAAAGTTGTGCGCCTAAAATTGAGGGCATATATAGTGTTGTGCTGGATCGCGATCAGAAAGCAATCAAACCTTCTGCAGCAGGAACATATACTGTTCAGTTATGTAGACACATGCTGTTTAGTTTGAATTGTTTGAATGTTTCACATTACACTAGAAATCTTCAAGGGTAAAGAAATAAATTGCCTAAGATACAGCCAGGGCCCTGAACCAGGGTCTGGTTTGGTATCTTCTTGGAGGTGAGGTACCATGATGGGGTGTTTCAGCAGGTAGGAATTATTGCCTCCAGGTCCTGTTCCTACAACAGCATCGTGTTTTTGCACAGGCTGGAAGTCACAATTGATGCTGTTTGAGTGCAAAACCACCAGGTTGTGATATATTTGCTTATATCCCCCTTATTGCCTTACTCTGCAAGACCTGTGATGGCATTGGAGCTACTTGGGGGGGAGTAAGTTACTCAAGATGAGTAACTGAGTGGCATGGGGGTTGCAGGTTTCTGAGAAAAACAGTGCCTCTGAGAGGCGAACTGAACGGCAGGCAGACATCCCAGGCCATATCCTGCCATCACGTTTTAAGCAGAACTGCCCTGCTGAAATCAAGAGGCTTCGTGCTGCTTTCTTCCCCATGGAGATCAGCGGGGAAGTTCTTCTTAAAAACCTGTTGGGACCATATGGCCTTTTATCGCTAGAGTTCCTATTTATGTTAAAAACTGCTATGAAAATAACTACAGTTGTTTTTTCATGCTTCAAGCAAGATATTTTGTTTATCTGGCCTAATTTTTTTTTTTTTTTTCCCTGTTACCCTTTCTAGGTTCCCTGCTATTCTTATGGTCAAAAGTTGTCCAAACTGGCCATCTTGAGAATAGCCTGTAACTATATCCTTTCCCTGGCCAGACTAGCAGACCTGGATTACAGCGCTGACCACAGTAACATGAGCTTCTCTGAATGCGTGGAGCAGTGCACTAGGACCTTACAAGCAGAAGGAAGATCTAAAAAAAGGAAGGTATGTTACAGCCTCCCCTCCTCACCCCCCAAATAACGGTAAAAGTTACAAAAGGGGAAAAAAAGAAAAAATCCAAAGTGGTTTCCTTTTTTAATCAACTTCTTGAAATTTTCCCGATTTTTTTTTAGCCCTTGCCTTTCTCTCTCGTTTTTTCTCCTCCATCCGTCTGATCTTGTAATAACCGCATTCCTCTCTAATCAAAAGCTTTTCTCTCCTCCCCGTCTTCCGTGCCGGGCTCTTCCTCTCGTTAGTTGCCCATCGTGTGTTTTAACACAAGCGTGATCCTATTAGAGTCATCTTGGGGCTGTTATTTGTTAAACCAAACCAAGCTTGAGTCGCCTTTTGGAGCCCATAAAACACGGTCGCTTGCCTGTGTTTTCTGTTTTGTTTAATCTAACACTTATCTCTGAGAAAAATCACCCAACAACAAAAAAAAAGTAGCTAGTGGAGACATTGTATGTATAAACACATTAGTAAGATGTATGACCTGAAGGACATGTGGGTATCTTGAGGAAACAACGTTAAATCTAATTACGCCTTGCATTCCTTTAGGTTACTTAACACTGAACCAATTAGGTGAAATCATCGTCAAGCGGCAGGAGGAGGAAGCAGAGCGTTCTGCCAGTTTTCCTCTCGAAGAGTGACATGGGTGAATTAAAGGAGTGATTGATGTCTTTGTTCGGGCTTTTATGACAAAAAGAGTTTTGTAAACTTGAATTGAACTTCCCCCTGCTTTCTGGGCTTGCTTGTCAGGAGGGATAATAAATCAGCAGGATTTTAATGGATGAATGGGCAGCTAAGCCAGGGAGCAGGCTCCTTCTCCGGTGTCGTTAAGATCTGCCTCCAATTCGGGCAGGTTTCCTCACTTTTCCTCCTCTTTAGCCCAACAAATCATCCTGCAGCAATTCAGTTTATAAATAAACACAATAGCTCACTCCCTGTCGCTTCCTCTGGCTGTCACGTGCTGTATTTATGCCCCCAGAGCAGCAGTGCCAGGCAGAGACATGGCACCGCTTGCCCACAGCCAGCAGCGCTGGCTGAAACTGGGAGGTGCGGGAGGAGCTCCTGGGCAGGCCTGAAATTAGGGGTTCATTGTGGGGTCCATCGTGCTGCAGGCGGTGGTGTCCCAGGGACACCG
Source organism: Pandion haliaetus (assembly GCA_013401275.1). NCBI lineage: Eukaryota > Metazoa > Chordata > Aves > Accipitriformes > Pandionidae > Pandion > Pandion haliaetus. The sequence continues at coordinate 77,117 of VYZV01038043.1, read as the reverse complement.
GTGTGATGCCACCAACCCTAGGGCAAGGTGAGAGTTCGGTCTTGGGTCCCCTCTCCAAGTGGAGATGGGGGAGAAGAAAGGGATGAGCATCCTTTTTGAGGCTTTGGCAGATTGCTAGTTGGGTCTTGGGTCCCCTCTCCAAGTGGAGATGGGGGAGAAGAAGAGGATGAGCATCCTTTTTGGGGCTTCAGCAGATTTCTGGGCTAGTGTTCAGGCTTTGGGTGCCCGATGGGCTGAGACCCATTGTCTTAGCTTATGTAAACCAATGTGAGCTTAAAGACAGAAAATGCCGAGCCAGATTTCAAACAGCTCCAAATCCCAGGGTGTTCACATCTGAGGGTTAGGGCTGGGCCCATCCTTAATTAAAAAAATAAATTAAGAATTAAAAGCCTTCCATTTATGTCATTTGTTCTCTAAAGTTCGCTCCGGAGTGGACACATGGAGAAAAGCCCTGAGCCCATCAAGAGTGCACAATGAAACTCTCACGGGGCATCGGCAAATCCCATCTCCCAGAGGGCCACCACTGATCCACAGAAACAGCATCACTGGGAGAAAATCTGTCTTTTCTCCACATTCTTGAAGGATGCCCATCCTAGCCCTTCTCCAAAAAGAAAGCTGGGCTTTGTACCTGGGGCAGGGTCTTCGTCCTTGTTCTGCATTGCTTTTCTTTCTGGAAAGTGTCTTGCAAATGCATTTCCGCTATTTGGGAAAGTCCAAGTTTAGGACTGTGTATTCCCCTGGCTGATAGGTATCATTTTATTCCCAGCAGTATTTGCACAGGTGATGGCAAGAGTACATTCAGCTGATGGTGATGCCAAAACCAGTAGATACCACTAAGTAACACCAGTAATTCCCAGTAGATAGGAATGGGGATGCAAAGCCTGGGTGGGGAGGACTCATCTTGGTATCTATGTCCCTTTCTCCCTGAGCCAAGCAAATAGATCGCATCGCGAGCCCAAGGAAGGGAAAAGCCGTTGTCGGAGGGAAATTACAGATCCGGGATGACTGCGCAGGCAAGATCCAAGCTCTGAATGTCAGGTGGTGTGAAGGGATGTCTCTCCTGGGGGGTCTCACGTGGGCGGCTGGATGAGGATACAATGGCTTGGCCCAAAATCACCACACCCTCATTAATTTTGAAATCGGCACGTTTTTCTAAGCTGTGTGTGTTTTTAATCAGGTCTCCAAAACCACTGCTCACTGAGCAGTTCCTCTGAATTCCCGACTTTGGGGTGGTTGTTACATTTTTGTTGTTGCTGTTTTTTGGGTTTCCTTTTTCATTCCCTCTTAAAAAACAAAACGAAACAAAATCACAGCAAGCCCAAGCACAGACCTCTGCTCCTTGAGCTCTACCATGGGGTCCACAGCACCCTTATCTCCTGTCTCCATTTTATTGTGTGTCTGCCTCTATCGCTCTCTCTCTTAGCTCTCTGATTGCGATGTGCTATGGCACCGTGAGCTTTTCACACAAAAAAGTAGCTGGTTGGAGTTTGTTTTGGCAGGCAGGGGCTCCAGATGTTGCGTTTGCTGGATTGTGCGTCACCTTTTGCTTTGTTTTTGAGGGCGGATTATCTGCTGTCCCTAACGTTAGGTTGTTGTTCAGAATTTGCTGTTGCAATAGGAAATTTAATGGGTGTTTTTACCCCCCCATTTTGCTAATTAGAAAAGTTGGCTTTAGCCTTTCAAACTTGACTAGGGAAAAAAAAAATCCCTTTTCCAGTCCTAACTACAGTTACATGATGATTTTAGTTGTTGCAATTGAGACTTGACCAAGGGTGTTTGGTGATGGGAGATCTCATTTATAAGCAGCAAAGGGGGTAATTGAAGGGCTTCAAATGCCTTTTCCTTTAAAAAAAAAAGTATGGGGGGAGGTGGTGAATTCTGATTATAGTCTTCCCTTTTTAAAGCTGCCTTTTGCTGGTTATACAAGTGATCTGGACTAAGCCTTGCCCTTCAATGTGCACGCAAGAGTTGCACCATGTTGGAGATTTGGGTTGCAACACCCTAAGCAGAGCCTGAGTCCTGCTGGGGCCACACTGATGTCCTGGGAAAAGCAGGGGGGATCTGCCCTTGGCTCCAGCCAACAGCATCTTCTGGCAGCAAAAAGGAGGTGGATCAGAAAGGGGAGTCCAAGTTTCCTCATCCCTGGTGTACCCTGTTTCTGCACAGGGCATGATCCCGAGCAGCCAGAGGTCATCTGAAAGCCTCGCACGAATTTTGTAGGGTTTCTGGTCGAGCCTGCTGTTTGCACAGTCTCTTTTTATAGCCTTTTTCCCCAAAGGGCCAAATTCTGGTGCCCTGCAGAAGGCAGCGTTATGGCTCAGGGGAGGGTTAGGACTTAGGGTGCATGGCTGGGGGCTCTCCCTGGAGATTGGTGGTTTTGTGGGTGCAGAGCTGTGCACCACAGCCCCCCCCCATCCCCCAGCCTCACAGGATCCAGCCCCCAGGACTATGGGACAGACCTTACCTCCCCACTAGGCAGCGCAACCACAGCCCTTCCGTCTACAAAGAGCAGGATCCGACCACTAACAAATACCCTATACAACACACCCAGTACCCGGCACTGAACAGAAAATCCTGAGCGCTAAAAAAAAAAAAACCAAACTCGCATCGCAAGGTTCATTTTCTTCTCCTTCCCCTCCCCTCTTTGCTTTTGATTAACCCTCGTGCTAGGCAGCAACATCGCCACGGCCATGGGAGCTAAGCCGGAGCAGGGAGGGATGGGTGAGGGATTTTTTTTTTTTTCCTCTTTATCCTCCCCCCCGTCCCGACTTTTCTGGCAGTCGCAGACTCCAGATGTTCGGAGCGCGAGCTGGGAAGTCCTGCTGGCGCCACTTGGGGCAGAGGGCAGGGGAAAGGCACGCGAGCTGGAACCCGGAGTACTCAGTCACTGCAGGACTTGGCGCATTCCCCAGCTCGCTGCTGGCACATTCCCCGGCTCTCTCCTGGCCATCTGTTCCAAAAAAACACTTTCAGAACCTCATCATCACTCAGGATACAACACTGAGAGCAGCTGTTAGCGAGGCAGAAGGAAAAAAAAAACACACACACACACACACACATACAAAAAAAAAAAAAACCACACCAAACCATGCGAAAGGTCTCTTTGTGAGAGAGGAAGCTGGGTTATGAATAACAGGCGAGCAGTTGGAGCTCAATAAAAGTTTTCGGCTGGAATTTAGTTTCTTGTTTTTGTGCCTGTGTGTGTGGATGCGCACAGACGCAAGGAATTAAAAATGAGAAATGTGCTCTCTCTATATATATTCCCCAATAATTAAATGATACAGAAGCACATATAGAATGAAAAGCCACTCTATTTGTTGCAGTCTGCTGCACGAAAATGGCTCACATTATGTACGTAATTATTGCATTATATAAAATAGTTATTGTGGTGTTCTGCCATGCTTTGATGCTGCCTCGTTGCTACTTTGCTAAAAGCAGAGCTCCCGCTGTAGGTAACACTTACTCCCATTGAAAAATTCAAAGGACGGCATTCTGCGGGCATATTTACTCGCGGGAGTGAACAAGTTAAGGTTTTATATTATAAAAGAGAAATGGTCATGGAAGGCTTGATTTGTATGGCAAGGAAACCATTCGCTTGGAGCATATTTTTTCAGTAACGCTGTATCATGACTCGTGATTTATTTAGACAGAGCCCTGAGATAAAGCCACAGCTCCCACCCCCTGGTTTGCGTGGATGATCCTGGCTGCTGGGGTTTGCTGTTATTGATCATCTGATATTGATTATTATAACACATTCAGAGCCAGCACAGTAAAAATCTTGATCATCTGCATGGCATTTCTTCCTTGTGGCTTCCCGTCCTGTGCGGGAGCAGGGGTCTGGTAATGAGGTTTGACCTCCCTTTCCCTGCAGTTTGACTTAGCAGAGGTTCCTCTTTAAAAATAGCTTCATTTCCCTGCTAGGGCTTGCAGGCGAGAGCGGGCAGCCAGCCAGTCTGCTTCCCCACGGCCGCCAGCTCCACAGGCCCCAGGGAGGAGCTGGACCACAGGAGAGCAGCGACCCGCTCCGAGCCGTCCGTGTGCCTGCGGGACAGCAGCATCCCCGGGGCTGGGGAGGAGGACCTGCATCCTCCTGGCCATGAGTTATCCCTGCCCTGTGCTAGCTGAAGGATTACGCACCTGGGGAACAGACCTGCTTAAAAATAAGGCGGCGAGGGGGTAGTGAGGCTGCATAAGCACGGTCGTGGATTCCCGTGCTTATCACTTGTGTTTGATACGTCCCTGCAACCCAAAACAGCAATTGCAAATGGGGCACAGGCTAAGGGCTCATGACAGTCCGTGAGCAAGTTCACCCAGCACCAAGCAGGGAGGCAGCAGCAAGCTATGTGCATCCCCAAGGGCACTGCGTTGGCCCATCAGGTGGTTGAGCATCAGTACCCCAAAGAGCAGGGCTGAAGGCTTTTTGTTGCAAAAGAGATGTGATGTGGGACCCCACGGTTTGCATGACAGCATGCTAAAACCCCCTTGGCTTTAAGGGGCATTGGAGCAGCCACATCACAGCACACAAACGCTGGGGCCGGGGATTCACTCCCACAGTGGAAGCAGCGTCCCAGCATAGGCTCCGTTGGCTTTGTAGCGAGGGTATTACCAAGAATAGGGTAAGCTCCACTCCACAGGTATCGGGTAACTACAGCAAAAGGAAAATGTGAGTAGAAGAGACAGGAGAAGCCCTGGAACAAAGGCTGACTCAATTCCAGAAGTGCTTTGATTTATACAGATTGAAATGCTCCAGGATGCTGCAGACTCACCAAGGTCATTGGGCCAGTTGTCAAATTCAAGAGCCATGGGAGTTCTGATATTATTAGTTTAAAGCAGACCCTGGTTAATAAATCTGTCTTCAGAGCTCCTGGCTGGAGTGGAAAAGGCTGAAGGGGGAAAGAAATGAGCCTGTTCCCACCTAACACGACCCATGGCCCACGCTGGGGCTGACCGAGCAGTGTCAAAAAGGTCTGCTGAGCTCCTCCATCACATTGCAGAAGGATCTCTCCAGTCCCCTTTCCATTTCTTTCACCTCGAAGGTACAGCACGATTGCCCTTGGCTGGTTTGTACACATTCCCTCTTGCCCCCTGTGGCTGACCTTCCTCAGTTGCAAAGACTTCAGAGCAGAGATCTGCCACTGAGGCTCCTCTTCCTAAAACCGAAAACCCTCCGTTTTTATCAGCATTCAGCACCCTGAGCTAAAGGGTAGGGTCTCTCTGAAAGAATGCAGGAGGTGTTAACTGCAATCTTAGGTCCTATTTGTTCAGCACCTTAAAGAGCAGCGGAGGCGCGAGAGAGGGGACCAGGGGCCACGTGACTCCAGTGGCTTTGGCTTAGGACATGAGGCTGCTATTGCTGGGTAATTCGTTCCTGCAGTGGAAAAGGTTTTGCTTGCTAGGATTGCTGTTCCAGACGGGAACGGGGTGAGAGGATTTGTCTCTCTACTGTCTTTTAATATTAATGAGAGTGGTCATTGCTTCCCTCTTTTTTCTTAATAACATTTTCTTTCCGTGTGGGATAAATTAAACAACTGACTTTTCTATTACAGGTTATTAATATCTATTATTTATTGTTGGAAAATAATTTTAGGGGGTTCCCAATAGAAAGGTTTGCAATACACAGGGCTGTTTGTCATTCTCCCACCTAAACCTCATTTATTCAAAATCCCAAATTCTAATTAAGGCCTTGAATTAGGGCAATAGTTTCTATGTTCTCCTGCTCCGAGCAGCACTAGGTAGTGTCTTACAGTCAGCAGAGACACCTCCTTATTGATAATAATTGCAATAGCGAGCTCTGTTTTCAGATTTGGCATGTGCCAGCTGTGAAGAGTTCATTATTGCTTATGTAGGAGAGCAACCGATGCGGGCTGGGACCAACAGAGTGACATTTATCTGGGGACTTTGTTATTGCTGGGATGCACTGGGATGCAGCCAGCCCACGGCTCCATTCTGTCCTCCAGCAGAGCTGCACAGCCGAATGCCTCCTCCACCATATCCAGATGTGCTGACCCCAATTCCAGGAGTCCAGAGTCCAGCAGAGACCAGCATTTCTTGCATGGACAATGACGTGGGCCCTTTCAGTCAAATACTCTTATCAAGGGCAATCCTGAAGGTCCTTGGGCAATCCTGTGCTTCCCAGGGTCTGCACTTTGCAGGAGGGGCTGGCAAGGTGGATTTTGTGTCCCCCTGCCCCTTAGCCTGGCATGGATGCTCAGCTGTGATGGTTGATCTCACAAGCAGCAGCTCTAATGATAGTAATAAAATAAAACAAAACAAAACAAAACAAAATAAATAAAATTAAATAATAAAATAAAACATCAGTATCTTAGTAATATTTTATACCTTGATGTTACAATATCCAGTAATGGAAAAGGAGAGGCAGTACAGAAACAAAACAGATTGAGGAAAAAATGTTTTTCAGGCCAAGATTTAAGGAGTTTGACCTTTTTAAGACTGTCAGAAAGACGGCTGATCTGTCCAGGGAATTGATGACCGTGTCCAAAGGACCTTTAGAGGCCGTACTGCACCCTGAAGGGCTCTTAAAGCCACTGGCAAAAAGCAAGAAACAGTGGTTGGACTCGGTAAATGGGATCTCATTTCCAAGTTTCTAATTCCTAAGTTACTTAAAGGAGGATTTAGGAGCCCATGTGATGAAGGCAGTTTGGACAACAGAGATGTGATCTCATGAAAGAGCAGGCCCTGAGGAATTTACTCTGTTTTGAACTACGCTAACGATTGTTTGTGGGATATTTGCGGGGCTTATTTTAATGTTAAAGGGGGTTTAGATGAGGTTTTCCCTGTCTGAAGCTGCTGTACTTCGGAGTTGTGCATTTTCCAATGGACCTGGCCCCAATACTCTGTAGCCAAATGCAATTACCCAAGTACATCTGCCATGGCCGTGACTCACAGGGGGATGCGCAGGCACAAGGGGCAGGTTGCAGTCCTGCAGGCTGAGAAGCCATGCACGTAGAAAAGTAAATGCAATTACTAAAATACAGAAATAAACCCCATATCCTGCACAAATCCAGCTTGTCCCAACTCCTTTGCTTTCCCTCTGTAATTCTGAGCTTGGCTTCTGAAGCTGAAAGTAGCCCCAAAAAGCTGCAGGTCTTGTCAAAAGCAGGTATATTTGCCATCATTTCTAATTTTTTTTGCAGCAGGAGCTGGAGCCAGCACCTAATTACCTGGTTGCATTTCTTCCCCAAACCTTCCACGTCCCCCCTCCGCCACTCCCTCTGCTCTATGTGGGCTCTGGCCACCATTGTGGCACCTACAGGTGGTTGCTCTGCGAGCCGAACTCTTTAAAGATCTGCACGTCCATGGCCAGTGGTCCCTGAGGACACCCTAGCATGCATCAACGATGGTCGTTTGTGCTAGGAGCTGCCGGGACACCATGTGTTCACTGTTCTGATGGTGCATCTTTCTCTTTCCAGGAGTAATAACCAGGAAGGGAGGATTCAAAAGATCTTACAGCCAGAGTTACATCTGTTCTTCACTAAGGTTGCACGATCCAGATGAAGACTGCAAGCAGCTTTTTTTGCAGAAACCCCTTTTTGAGATGACAATTGGCCAAGGAACTTTCTTGATCTCTGGAACAGAAAGGAAAAAAGGAGAACAAAAAAAAAAAAGGACACGGATGCTTCTTACTGTTGTTAGGCCAGCCACCTTTTAGTACGTGCAATTTATTTAGCACTTTTCCCTTTGCTTAACTGGGAAATGTTACCCTCTCAGCTCATGTGTACAGTAATTTTTTGTTGTTGTTGTTGTTGCTGTTGTGCCAAAGATTTGATGGAGCTTCTACACTGTGTCTTATTTTTGCCTTAACGTTAAATCTTTGAGCCAAAGAAAAGTCAGAGGTGCCATTCAGATGGTGGCAAGCAGGCCAGCCAGCTGTCGGTGACAAATCCAAATTTCTGAATCCTTCTGTGAGTCGCCTCTTATTTCTCCTGCCCGCACTTCTCTGCCTGCAAGTCCTGGAGCCAGCATTCAGTGTGGGCAAGAGCTGGGACAACACCAAATCATGCTTCGGTGTTCAGGTTTGCTTCTTTCTCTGAGCTACTCCGTAGTTCTGCCTTCTGGGCAATTTTCCTGATGTTCCTGCCTGTGTGACACATCCACAGGGTAGAAATACTGACACGAAGTGAGAGCTGGAACAGGAGCTATGAATTTTTTTTTTTTTTAATAAATAAATAAAATTAAATAAGTAAAAGCTAAGTGCCATGTAAAGGAAAAAAAAAAGAAATCAAAAGAAAGTTCAGCTAGGCAGAATGAAATGCAGCAAAACGATTCAGCGGGCATTTCATGTTTGTGAAGTCTTTTTTTCCGTGGGGTTTTTCAAGTGGTCAGAAACCCATGTAATGCAAAAGCATTTGAATCCTATACTGTACCTTTCACTTCAAATTGAAGTAAAAAAAAGAAAAGATTGAGAAACATTTGCTTGGAGTAAGCAGACTATAGGTAATGCAGTTCATATGCAAGACATCTGCTAATGATGGGGGAGACAGAGATCTGTATTCAAGTAAAAGAAATACAGGTTTCCAAACCAAGGAGATTAACATCTTTTGTTTCCTGCTCAAGGGGAAAGGTTATTTGCGAGGCCAGATTCACATCCTGGCTACATCAGCGTAAATCACGTTCCCAGGTGTCTGACTTACTCCAGTGTGAATCTGGCCAGGCATCGCCAGGTGCTGGGGAGGGCAAGGGACTGGGGTGGGTGAGCACCAGCAGGCAGGGGAAGGCAATAGTCTCTGTTTTACTGACATGAATACAAAACCTGAACTCCTCAGCACCTGCCTGTTTATTTTCCAAGCTGAGCAATTGGCAGATGAATGCCAAGCTAGGGAGCCAGTATCCAAAACCTGAGCTCACTGGAGCAGGGTCTGGGTCTGGGGTGCCAGGCTGCATGGTGATGGTCTACTCGCTGCCAAGTCCCCTGGCCCAGGCGAGGATGGGCGAGCTCCCGGTGAGGATGCTTAAGTTGTCTTCTACCTGATTTCTGGGACACACAGGACAGCTGTGGCCAAGCCCCCTTCCAGGAGCCCATTATACTGCTCACCCCTCCACCCTCACCGCCGGTCATTATTAGCAGCCCAATAAAATACATTTTTAGATTGTCATTTGTATTTCTTTATTAAAGCACAGTTTTAAACCCTGTCTTCAGTTATATACATTAAAGACAGCTTTTTAGCTTGTAACAGGGAGAGGGGCTGAGCTCATGGACCGTGGGAAACACTCCAGGGATGTTTGCACCCATGTCAAGGTTGGGTTTAAAGTGCATTTGCTTTCAAGAACCAGCAAGCAGCTGGACCTTGTGAATGTGGCCCAGCAACAGAGAACAGTAAGAGAAAGGGAACTGGAAGGCAGTAGAAAAAAACCCAGCGTCACAAGAGGACCAAAGGAGGAACTGCAGGTTTTGTATGGCGCCATGCTGCAATTCTCCCATCTGGGGTTTGAGCGAGAGACAACCCCCAGTTGTCCCCACGCCAGTACACACAGGCTACACTGTGTAGCCAGGGGCTAAGGAAACCCTGTGGGTGTTTCTGCCTTCGAACAGCATCCAAAATTCACCAAGCATTTTTAATTTCAGAAATACCATTGTATTTTAGTCATGAGTTCTGCAGTGGCTCTCAGTTTGTGAGAGTTAATAATTATCAGTAAGGCAAGGTCTGCAATACTGCTGATATTCTTTATTTACCTTTTTTTTTTTTCCTTTCAATTCCTGCTGATAAGGAATTTGCTGCAAATACGTAAGTCACAAGCTGGGCGGCATCATTGGGTTGTGATTGGGGCTTTAGGTTATGCAACAGTGTTTGTCCCCCTCATTAGGGAAACTTTAAACCTTGGGATCAAGTTGCTTCATTTACAAATTCCCAAATTCACTTTCTTTAAACATTCCCTGCTATTCCCACCCTGCCGCTGCCTTCCAGTAAACGCAGGCAGAAAGATAGCCCTTAAAAGTTAAAAAAAAAAAAAAGCAGTTTTGCTTGGTTTAAGTGAACAAGCCTCTGCAAGAGGCTGTGTGGATGCTTTTGCGTCCCAGCGGGAGGTCAGGCAAGGTGAGAGGAACAGCAATAGGGATCCCTACCGCTGCCCCGTGCTGCCCAGCCCAGCTCCACCAACCAACTCTTGACAACAGCAAGGGTAAATTTTTACCGAAGGGTAGCAAACCTGAGTTTGAACACTGCAGTGGAGGTGATGCTCTGCTTTCCTGGCCAGGCATGCAGCCGGCGTAGCCGAGGTACGGAGCCAACCTTGCTTCACTCCTCCCTAGCAAACATGCCAAGCGATCGCTCTCCTCTGCGGCTAACAAGGTGGTAATGATGTTTGTGATCACGCTGGAAAAGCAAAACAGCCCTCATGCTGTCACCTCCCCGGGGTCAGCAGAGCCAAAACCAAGCTCCACTTCTTGGATGGGAGGGCACGGGAGCCCTTGTAACGCAGCCCCTGCGTAGGACAATTGGCAGGAGCTCCACCTAGCTGCCCTCCATGCCAAGGGCTGAGATGATGCATCTTGGCATGCCAGGAGGGCAGTGCCTAAATCAACCCATTAACCAACGAGCATCAACCCAAATCACTCATAAACCGCTATGCATGAACCCAAATCACTCATAAAGCTGCATGCAAAGGTCAGGACTGGCCTTGCACCCCTTCTGTGTCCTTAATCCACACCCAGCGCTGCCTGACAGATGCCAGCACTAACACCTTTTCCCTACAAGCTACCTACATTTGGCAAGGATCAGCTGTCGCCTTTCAGGGAAGGTTTAAAGTGCCTCAAAGCACTTTTATTACAAATCTTGGGCTGAGCCCAGCTCTTCCAAACTGCAAGGTGAGACGCACCATTTGCACAGCTCACCTGGTGACCGGCTGGCCCAGGTCCTGTTTATAGGATTTATTCCCTCCCTCTACAGCCCTGGGGCCTGGAGAACCATCACCCCCCATAACTAACTAGGAGATCCATCTTCTAAGCAAGGCAATGTGGATCCCTCTTCCTAGATGGCTGCTTTGATGAATACAATTGTCATATATATGCACGTGCATACACACAAAACTATACAGGGAGTGTTTCTACCTTGGTTTCTGGATGTGATATTTCACAGACTCAACCGTATTTCAGTGAGAGTTTCCTTATTCCTGCCCCTGCCCTGCTACATGTCACAGTGGCACTAGTTACACTGCAGCTGTAAGATGTGTATTGCAATTATTAGTAATTGTATTCACTTACTCCATATAAAAGTATCAACACAGCAACATGAATGATTTGTGTAATGATATGTTTGCTGTTATTAGGGCCTAATATGTTTTGCCTGTAATTACATACTATGCCCCATATAATAGGCCTGGAATTGCTGTGTAAATTTTGGGTAATTACAGAAAACTATGCTACAAACAGGTCCCCCTAGACCAAGTCGAGCATTCACTACCAGGAAATAACCATTATTAAAGGCTCTGCAATAGACAAACTGATAGACTGAAAGCCAAAAACCATCTGAATATACAGCAGTAGTGATGAGAAAAAAGAAAAAGCATGCAGGTATATTAGGGGGACAAATAACCAGTGCAGGGTAGCAAGAGAAGTACCGGTTTAGGTAGTGTTATCCCTGGGGAAGCGTTCTTCTAGCTCTTGATTTCAGCAACACTCCAGCAAAAACCCAAGGAACATCCAGTGGGTGCAATGTAAGCTCCAATTAACACAAACTCATTCAGATGCAACTGTTTCAAAGGATTTAGAAGCCATGCTCATCATTAAAAAAGAAAGTTATAATGCTTGCATCTAGATTAAAAGTCTGCCAGAGGTCATTACAGCTTAATGCATAGTCAGGCTTTTCTAAATCAGCTGGAAACATTGACATTGATTAAAATTTATTCTCCCCTTCCCAGATCCAAGAGCTTTTCCAGATTTCAACACACTTTTTTGTTGATGAAGCTGATCCTTCCCCTCCTCACTGCAGTATCTGCACATCTTCCATCTAAAATCAATAGTAATAGCATGGTCCTCCGTGGGCTTCCTGCAGTCATGAGCATTTCTCCCAAGGATGGGATGTGATGGGAAGAAATGAGATCAGCCATTTTTATGGCTGCGTGAATAGTTACGGGCTTTGAGGGCTTTCTCATGGTCATGAACCTCAGAACAACTTCTGATTATTTTAATTTCACTGCAGCCTTCCAGCTTCGTCATCTACACTGCCAACTTCTATTAAGGTTCCATTAAAAGGCAATGAAACACAGGGCTTTTTACAATACCCTTGACAGAACAATTTCCCTTTCTGGATACAGTAAAATTTTTCAGCCAAAAATACATCTTTTTGGTTAAAAAAAGACGAGAGAAAGAGAGACAATTTCAAGCAGATCAAAATATTTCATAAAATGTTGTCAGACTGTCTCAGCCAAAAAAAACAATCCAGAAAAGGCTAATTTTCAAAGCAAAATATTGATTTTTCCCCTCTGCCTATCATAATTACATTTGTTTCCACTTGCTTATGAAAAGCCCTAGATATCAGACAATATTTCATTTTGTGTAGAGCTAAGTGTTTTGTTCAGATCAAAATGTTTTCCACAACACTTTGTCATTGATAGATGTTCGGTAATTGAATTTTACTGTTATTAGTTGTACCTTTTCCTTCAAGGATCCTAACATCTCTTCACTTTAAGTGTGACTAAACTTAGCAACAGAGAGCAGGACAAACCCTGCCCTCAGATATAACCGGGTGAAATCAAGCAAATCCTTATTGAAACAAAATGTGTTATAACAGGTAAGGGCTGGGGGGAGTATAGAATTTAACCCTAAGTTATACATAGAATAAGCTTGTCCGAGACACTGTTTTAAAAGTTCTAACCCACAACATACCAATAATGTATAAAATCTGTGTCCTTTCATACCAGTAGTGAAACAACAAGTCCGATTTGGGGGCGTCTGTGCATGTGCTTGATCTTCCTGAAGTTCATGGGATTTCTCGTAGCATTAAGCCCAAGCAACTGGTTTGGTGCCCCAATGACCTAGTGTCAGGGATGGGTTTTGTGCAACAGAAGATCATCTAGCTTCAAATATTGGTAGATATTAAAATTAAGTTCCTGTCCCCATGAGCATGTTCCCTCTCATTTGGCACATTGCACTAAAAGAGATGACTAGGGCTGGCCCCAATCCCATGTATGTAAGAGTGTAAAATATGGGCTTAAGTATAGGGGTCTTTGCAATGAAGCAGAAGATCTCATTGCTCTATCCTTTTCCATGATATGCATTATAATAGTATATAACTCATGAATTACACCATAAATCACTCCTGGGGTTGCTGTGCAGAGGAAAGCAAGGGAATTTTTTTGGAAGAAGCCTGAAAGGGCTGAGAGTGAGACAAGTTGGCAAGACCCACAGACAGGCTTGAGCCCCTGATTGAGGAGCCAACGGAGGAGCACAGGACTGCGGGGTGAGCAGGGCCCTGAGCAGCCGAGGCTGATGCGGGGAGAGCTGTGATAGACTGAGATCCCCACCTCATCAGTAGCACACGTGTTGGAGCAACCACGGGGCTGACACAAAATATTGAGTGGGTGCTCCTTGTGAGAGGGGTACCTCTTCAGTGAGCTGAATGGAGAGGATCTTGGACAAAAATACTGTATAATGGTCATGAGACCATCGTGAAACATAGGCTTGTGAAAGCTAAATGAAGATGGGAGAGAAAACCTTCATTCTGGAATCTCCTAACTGCTCTGTGGTGGAATTCATAGCCTCAGTGCAGTTTATAGGCAAATACAACCTGAGTTTTACAGACTGCATGTTTGCATGTCTACAATTCAAACCTGATTGTTATGACCTCACATAAAATAGTAATAATCAACTATCAATAATACTTTGGGAATTGGGGGAAAAATAAAGGAAAAATGTTCATTCTTAATAAAAAACGGTGCTGACGGTCAGGAAATTGAACCTTCTGCTAGCATTAGTTACAGGAGCCAAAAACATTGCTGCTGAATGTTTCTGGGGAGCATATGCTTTATATAGTTGAAAGATACTCTTCTATATCAAGTCTTTGTAATTGCAGAGACATGGAAAATAAAGGCAGAAATCATAAAGATTTCCTTTTCCTCTGGTAGCTAATCAGCCCAGGCTGTATTTATGTACAAGCAGAGAGCTGTCTTCATCCCAGCCTCTCTTCTCCCTGCATCCCCAGGATGCAGTCCTATGCGCAGTTAGCTGACATTTCCCTAATGAATCAAACCATTTGCTCCAGAAATACAAGATGCAGGGCCAATATTTTCAAGAGCTGCCTTTAAAACTCTGGCAGCAATTTAGTGTGGTCATGTTTCCGAGTGTGAAGTTCTTCATGTATGAATGCTTGCACTCAGGATTTATTTGCTTGGACTTGCACTCACATCTGTGTGGGGAGCATGACCATGAACCCAAAGTTTTCCATGTACTATCTACTAGATGGGGAAAAATGGGTTTAAAGAATTAGAAACCAGGTAAGGACTGGAAACCTGGTAAGGATTTGCAGATCCAGGGTGATGTTTAGGGCTATAGAGCAGGGAGTGAGTTAGAGGAAAGGAAAATGAAAAAAAATTTACATTTACGTGAAACAAACCCAACAGTTTTGCTATGTTCACTACTATCTTTCTCTCCTTGCACTTCACTAAGTGGGGGAGAAGTGCCTTTCTGTGCACATCTGGGACCACAGCAACACGAAGCATGGTGCACAGATCCCAGAGGTGGCCTCAGACCTGGAAATGGTCTGGCCACGTCAGCATCATCCAAAATCAAGACTAATTAGTCCTTGCGGGAGCATATCAGCTCCAGTGCTGTGGTATTAACATGACAGGAGACTGTGGTCAGGACCTAAATGGGGACATGCCATTTGGGTGTACTAACCTTCACTGACCTTGCTCGGGGACCCCTAGCACACCCCTGCCTCACACCTCATCTGTTATCCACTGTGCTTAGCTGGGAAGGGCCACAGCTCAACCTGAGCAAGATGTTTTCAATGTGTATTTTTGAATGTTTAGTGACGTGCACTGTCTCAGATGCACAGGGCAGGACCACACCGTACTGTGCACATCCCAAGTGCAAACCAGAAAGATGCCACGACCCAGCCTACATGCAAATCTGCCCCGGGTCTGTATCACCCCCATTTTTAGCCTTTTTTACTTTTAAAGAAATGCTAAATTTAATATAGAAATAAAACCACCAAGAGTCTTGCAGCTTTTACAGAGAAAAGTGTGCTTGCTTGGGAAGCGTGAAATTAAAAGCTCTTGAGTGTGCATTTGCCCAGCTCCACACCACGTGTGCCTCACCAGCCCTGCAACAGGCTGGGAGCTCACTAATTCGCTCCATGGCCTCATCCTGCAAACATGTACCCCTGCAAGCGAGGCTTACTCATGGAAACACTATGCCTGCATTCCCGTTAGCAAGCAGCTTGGGAGGAACCTGCTCCCCAGGCTGCCCAGGGGACATGGCTGGCACCGTCCAAGCCATCAGCCTGGCACCGTCAGGAGGGCTCCGGCAGCACAGCAAGCCATCATGCCTGGCCAAGAGCATGAGATCCCACATGCTCTGAAGGACACCCTCTGGTCATGCTCGAGGCCACACTTGGATGTTTTCTGACAACACGGACAACAGAATCTCTTCTTGAAATAAAGTGTCTTCAAGCAGCTCTCAACAGGCTCCACAGATATGCCCAGGAGTTTTGCTAAAAGCAGCTTGCCCGCCTGTCCATCCCTGTGTTATCAGAGTTTGCTTTGTGATGTATTTCCTTAGGAAAATGTGGATGTTGTTGTTCCCAAAGCCACCTCCAACAGCCTTCAAGTCCTCATGGCTGGGCATGAGACACACAAAATGGGCTCTTGCCAGCTGACTCCCAAATCAACAACAGCACCTCGCATGTTTATAACACTGCGTAATGGTCAATCTCCTGCTCCTCAACTTCACCAGTCAGAGACACAGCGGGGCAAGCTGGCCTCCAATCCACAAACCATGTTTTCTGGGGCAAGACAGGACCATGCTGGGTCTGGAAGCTAGGTCACCTCCCAGGGCTCGCAGCTCCGACTGTCCCCATGGAGGTTGTAACCGTGTGCTGTGATACATGGCCCTCTGTCCCTGCCTGTCCACCCTCCCATCCCCTGCTAGGAGGCTCAACATATGTGATCGCACACTTTGGAAGAGAAGAAAGCCAAGGGACCTGCCCTTCTTTGAGACATGGGGTAGCAAAAAGTTGCTTGCTTGCTTTCAAACCCAACAGGGTTTGAAAGGTTTTCCCCCTGGGGGAGAAACCCCCCTGGGTTTGAGGTTTGTCCCCACCACGACAGAGGCTGAGGTACACACCAGGACCTCAGAAATCCCCTGAAGACCACGGTGTCCTCACACAGCTTTGGGGAGCGCCTGCTGTGACCCCCTCCCGTATGGCTACAGCTCTATTGGTAATGGTGCACCAACGTGCGTGTAACACGTTCCAGACTCCTTTGGTTTGACTGATGCATATTTTGACAGCTCAGAGAAAACATTTTGCAAGATGCACAGTCAAAGGCTCTTTCAAGACGAGATGTTGTGGAAAGCCGCTTGAGCTCTCCAAGGCACTATCTCTCTCCCTCTGCCAGCTGCTCTAATGAAAGCTCCCTGTGCAGGCCAGAAGATACAGCAGGGAATAATACATCCCTTTAAATAGTACCCTAGCTGGCTTGAGGAGGCCATGAACATTTTAACTCACTTCTAATCTTCCTGCGGTTCAACCCTCTCTCCTGCAGCAGTCTGCTCTGGGCACCAGGGCCAAGCAAAGACATGGGAAGCCTTTAAAATGGCATTAGCTAACCCATAACCGTTCAGGGAGTGCTTATGTTCATGTCCTTTCCCAAGCAATACTGCACGCCACGCAATACCTACCCTGTAGCATGCTGCTCAGATCTTAATTACCCAGAGGTGATTGGCACATGAAGACGCAGCGCTGAGGTCAGCAGAGGAGACCTTGTTCCACCAGGGACTGATCTCAAAGAGATGTTCACTTCAATAACACGTGGCACTGGCTAGAAAATGGTCCCCTAACATCTTCCATGTGATATTTTTCCAGAGGCAAAGCCAGCTAAAGAGGTCCCCGAATGTCCTCCTCCTTTGGACTCATGTAACCATCTGTAAAACAGGTCAGTGAAAGAAAACACTTGGGGCCAAGGGGGGAAATAAATTAATTGAGATTAAAAAAAGTGCGCAGACCCCATTTGCAGCACGACCCACAAGCAATTGTTTTGGCACAGCAGCAGGACAGCAAACTGCCAAGCAGCAGCAGGAAAAGGTTTGGGGCTAAGGAGCATTGGGATTCACTTAATGCAGCTTTGCTCGAGAAGAAGCTTGAATAGGGGACTGTCTCCTGGATGACTAGAAGGAGCAGCATGAGGGCAATGTTGAGAGGTTTAGAATTTCTATATAGAAGGAGTTATTTAGAATAATTCCCAGTCTCCTGCCCATAGGAAATTTCAAATAAAAACTTAAGATTCCGTGGCAACAGCAGTCTCCAGCCTAAATAAAAAATAAAAAGAGGAAAAATTGTTTCGGGGAAAAATATCAAAGGGAGCATTTTCTCTGCTGAAAGCTGAAATTCTTCCACAAAAAAGTCATTTTGCCACTCCCCAGAAAACCAGAAAAAATATCAGCATTTTTCCATGGGTGATTTTTAATGGTTGCCTCATTGTCTTCAACTTCAGTGTTCCTTCTGCAGAGCTTCCCAGCCCTGCCCTCGCCTCACTGCACCCATCAGCTCGTGTATAGCCTCTCCAGGATGGGACAGGTTTCTCTCTCATGCAGCTCACAGCACACCCACTGTCAGTGTTTTAGTCAGATTACATTATTGATGGCAATACTCTGATACAGCCATAGCTTTGTGGTACTGAACGTGTGAGCTACCACAGCATTTCAAAGGTGCTGGGCTTTCTCTCTGGTTTAATTTCTCTGCACCACCCTGTGCTTCTGTCTTGCTCTGCAGCTGCCCCAAAACACATCTACCTCCTATCCCAAAGGTTCAATGTTATGGAAATAATTGGTGGCACTGTAATACTTTTCAACACTGTGAGGCAAATGGTGTCAAACAGCCCTAAAACAAGTGTCCCATGTTTCACAGGGACATTTTAGGGACTATCCCTAAATTTTATCAGGTGTTTTCCTTTGTTATGAAGCTCTGCAAAGGATATTTTAAACCAACCTTACTGTCATGGGTTTGTTTGCTGGTCTAAACGATTTGTGTTGCATAGGTCTACCAGAAATCCGTTCAAGTTTACCATAGAATATTAGAAAAAAAGTTGCATCATCATGGAAGTGTCAGCAGAACAAGATCTTCTCTTAGCTGGGAAGATCTGGTTTAGCTATGAGCCTTTACCCTCAGAAAAGAAGTTCTTTATATTTGCTTTACAGTGAGAAATTTGGGGGCCAAAATTACCTTTCCTCACTTATTTCCAGTGGCTAGGAATGGGTTAATTTGCATTGAGCCAAACCATGGTCATGGTTCCTCAAACTCGAAGCACAACTCTGTTTGCTAGAAATTCATCTCCATGCAGCATTTTCAGCACAAGGAGAGGGCATCAAGACAGCTTTTCATGGCAGATGAACCACTTTCACACCTCCAGTTGCAGCTGTGTGAGAAAGGACTCTCCATTTTAACCATACTGAAATATCGCGGCTCTTCTGGTGATGGTGAGGACAGGTAGCCTTCCCCCGCTTCCCAAACTGCAATTACAGCAGCCGCAGCTTTCCACTTTGTAAAGCAGCCGTTTGTTATGAGGGTGTGCGCCGTGCCCTGTCACCAGTCTAGCACAACGGGGACCTGGGCAAGCTGACAGCACGCTGCCTCTGGGAGAGGACCTACATCCTGCACACGCTGCCACCAAAACCGTGCTGGCACCAGGCATGGACCTGCTGCTGCAGGGCTCACCCTCGCTTGCAGGTGTTTCCAGTGACAGCAACCATGACACCGGCCTTTGCCTTTCTGCTCTGGGCACGGCTGCGTCAAAATCCAGATGCAGAGTAACTCCGTGTCTGTTCTGTTGTGAGCTTTCCCATCTCAGGGGTCTTACACAAATGCTGACCACAAATGGTCACCTATCCTACTGTTCCCTGCCCCATTACCTCAAACTGCACATAGCTCCCAACACCACACCTGCTCAGCTCCATGCCTTGCACAGAAAACCTCCATTCACCCCAGATCTTTCAGTTCTTTCCTCACCTTCCACATAACTTTCACCCATTTTTTTCTCCCCCCCATCCCGTCTTCACCCATGGGGCAGTTCAGTCTCTTTTCTTCTTTGTCTTCTGCCCAAGAAAGGGCATGTCAGAATTAATGTATCCAAGAAAAGGAGCCCATTATCCCACCAAAACCTGTAGCAAAAATGTGTTCCTGATCTGGGCTGGGTTCATACCATACTAGCACACAGACAAGTTTGTTTAACTTGGGTATCTTCCTATGGCACTGCATTCAGACCCACATCAGCTGCACTCAAGCTACAGACAGCTTCAGAAACTTGGCGATGGCACCATTTTAAATGCATGCACAAGCCAAAGCCCTACAGAAACACATGCAACATACTCCTTGCATGTCAGCTTATCACACAAGGAGGCACCTCATTTCTGGACATGTCCTCCATGGAGCGTACCGAACTGTAGAGTACCTAATCTGAGATCAGGGCTGTAGTGTGCTCTGCATCACTGATTCATTGCCCAAAATTCCTCAAATTATAAATCTACTCAACACGAGCACCCAACCCCTATACACTAGCCTTTCTACCCAACTACCGCTCTTGCCCTCAGTCCTTGCAATGTCTCAACCAGCTTGTTCATCACGGAGATACCACTTTCCCTGGGACAGCAGGAGGTAGAGGAGGAGCAGTCACCCAGGACCTCAAACCTCAGATGAAGGCTGGTACCTGTGGAGGTCCCAGGCAGGGACCCCGCCTGGGGTCTGCCATCCCCCCGGCTGGGAATAAGCAGCCTGTGAGCACATCCATCGCTCAGCTGCAGGAGCCTGCAGCCCAGAGAATTAAGTATTCAGCAACCACTAAACTCACAAATAGACAGTAGGCGCCAGAATCCTCAGCTGTGGCTCCTTGGACTACACTGGATTTACGCTGATTTAAGCCAGCTGAGGATCCACGCCACCGGGCCAAGTCCCGCTGGCCTACCTCAAGCTGATGGCTAGTTGACGTGACTGATGACTAAGATTTCCATTTAGCCTAACTCGAAGCATGAGCAGTGCCTATGTAGTGCTACCATTGTTGACTCCAGCCTTTTGTCTGGGGCTGTAACCGATAGGCCTAATAACCGAAATCATACTGCATGCATTCATTCACCCTCTTCACAAACAGCATGTTATTGAGCTCAGTGGTGAAAAGGCATGCACAAACACAATGGGGCTGGGATTAAGCCCAGCTGCATTACCAAAGTAAATACTTTTGCTGCTGACAGTTTGTCTGTAGGGATTTGGAGAAAAGTTTTGTGCATCTACTTAGGCAACATATGGTTTTATTTTCCCTGTTAACAAAAACAGTAGTGGTCAAAAGTCAACACCCTCTGATGACTGTTTGGTGGCCAATGTGGAATGGGCTTGGTGGTCTAAGTCCAGTTCCTTACATGTCCACATAAAAATGGTCCTCTTCCTGCATTCCTCTCTCACTTGGCACTGTGGTTTACAGTCTCCACAAGGAAGCTGAGGGGTTTTTGAGGTTATTCTCATCTGTCCTCCTTCCTGATTGAAAGCAATGGGTGACATGGTTTGGGTTAAGATACTTTGCTAGCTTCTTTAATTCTCCTTGTGATGAAAACCCCTCCACAATCTGTTTCCTTGAAGCCTGAAGAGAGTCAGAATTAATCCACATTAGCCAGTGGCCGGGGCATGCCAGCTAGTCAGACTTCTAAAGCAAACACAGAGCCGATGAGGACGAGCATCATGCCAAGAACACAAATGGTCTGAATTTAGCCCTTCATCTCCAAGCTGAATGCATACTGTCCTCCAAAGATCTCTGCAACACTTAATCAATAGCTGGTCACCTTCACATCTGAAAACCGAGAAGAAAATCCACAAGGGCCTGGCTTTATATTTGGCGATGACTTCAGTGGGGTGGTAAAGGGCAAAAAGTTGGCTGAGCTTCCACGGGTGCCCATCTCGCATAGCTCCAGTGAAGTAATTGGCAGATACTGGCACTCAGCATTGCTGGGAAGAAAAGAACCAAACATCACCACCACCATCAAACCCTCCATAGCTGACTCCCCTAAAAGATTTTAAAGCTTTCAAGGTGCAAACAGGTCTTGTCTGCACTGAGGTAATGAGAATTACAGCAACTAGAGCACAACTGCTAACACTTAGCATCTGCAGGGTCAGAGGCAGCTCGAGAGCTGCAAAGGGCTGTTAACTAGACCTGCCACATGAAGTAATTGTTTTTAAGGGAGTGTATCCAAGCTGGAACACAGCAATGCAGAACATGCACATTAAGACAGGTGTAATCCCAGGCACAGTGGGTGGGAAGGAAGGCTGGAAAGTTACAATTAAGAAGCCAAGATGTGTTGCATAATCCAAACTTCCCCACCAAGATGAAGGTAAATTTATTGAGGGCCAGATTCTGTGTGATGCCCAGCTACTCCCACGATGTGTTTGCCATCCTCAGATGCTACTGACGCCTCTGGAAGCTGAAGGTCCAAAGTATTTTGCAAAGGATGCTCAAACCTGCCCACAACAGCCAGCAACGGGCAGGCAGCCAGGACTGGAGGAGCTAAACCAGGAAGAGAAAATGCTGCAGCTCAGGTTGACACGCAAAGGGATCTTGCAAACGGGCTGTCAGAGTCCCATGGTTGCACACACATCCATCCATGGAGGAAAAAGGTAAAGGCAGAAATTGTTTCTGTTCCTTGGAAAGACAATTGGTGAAAACAAAAGCTTATCTTAACATTTTTCTGCAGCAGTTTGGGGGTTTTCATTCAAAAAGCAAAAACTGAAAAATGTTTGGTTTCTGGCAATGAAAAACTGGAAACTTTTGGCCACAAACCAAAATAAGTTGGGGTTTCTGGGTTTTGGTTTTGTTTTGGGTTTTCGCCAAACTCTTTAGCTTGCTTTTGACAAAAAAAACTGCACATTTTTCAAGCTTTTTCTTTCTCAATGAAAACCCTAAAATTGTTGTTGAAATTGGACATTTCCCACAGATTTTTTTTTTTTTTTAAAGGCATTTTCGGCAAAAAAGAATGTTTTGAATGAACAATTTCATCCAGCTCTGTAAGCAGATCCCTTGGAGGGACTATCAAACCCTCACTTTTCTCTCCTTTCCCCAGCTCACTTTTCTTACCCACGGGACTCAGGGCTGTGACCATGGTTTGGTTTTGACCACCACATGGCCAAGCTTTACAGCTGTGGAGCAGCCGTGCTGACCCTCCCAGGGACAAACAACTCTGAGATGGGAATGGCTTGAGTTTTTCCTATGAAATACCAACGACCTCTGTGGAAATTAAGAAATGTAGCAAAGGAAAATAAGTATTTGGAGTCTAGATTCAGCAGTTCTTGTACTTGGACTACATTTGGGCCCGTGGTTCCAGGAGATGAAAGTGCTGGTACCTGTCCTCCAAAGTGCCAAACATCATTTACCCACAGGTTCGTTAGGGCTGCTGGCCCTGGGTCAACCATAAGCTCCACAAAATATGTGGCTGATACAGTCTGCATTAATATTCAATGTTTGGCACAGGAAAAGTGGACATGAAAAATTAGATATTATGGACTGCTGACACAAACACAATACTAGCAACTAAAAAGAAAATGAAGAACGTTTTAATACTTTTCTACTCCAAGCGCTGAACTCAGAGATGGAGCTGAAGAGCGAACCCCCCTCAGAACTGAGAAGGTGTTTGTACCCTGTCTCCGGGATAGCTTTGATCTGACCCAATGCTGAAGCCAGAAACTGCACAGAAGTGAGGGAAGCTTGGACTGGAGTCTGAATGCCAGAGTTTAAGACTGCACTTTTACGAGACAGATCCAAACTACAATAACAAATCTCAACTTCCTGAAGTTCTGTGAATATGAATTTGGACCGGGTTTTGAATTTCACTCTTCCAACCAATCTCCCATTAAATGGCCATTGAAAGAGCCATTCTTTGCCCAGTTAAAACTAAGAGATCTTGGAGTCTTTATAACAAAGTAGAGCCATGTTATGGTGGCTTTTTTCCTGGAAATATCCTCTTTTCTTGCTTTCAAGGTCTGTTTGGATGTTTTCTTTCGTTGGGGCACTGAACTAGGTATTTGATGACCCTGCCAGAGCTAGGACTTCTGTGAGGAAGGCCAGGAGAAGTAAGACCAATACAGGAAGGGCAACCATGCATGTCAGTGGCAAGTGGGACAGTATGCCAGGAGGGAAAGAGGAGGTGATGAGCCTCAAATTTAGGCAAAACTGGGATTGCCAAATCCCACGCAGCAAAAATGCCAACTTGGAGGACTTTGAGCAGGGTGCTGGGAGGGATCAGCCAAGACAAGAACTGGTGACAGGAAGAGAGGGACTTGGGGTGGGCTGGAGAAGGGAAGGAATAAGGAATGGGTGGGTGAGGTGGAGGCAGGTGAGGGACTGGTTATGAGGATGAAGGTATCTCTTGGGAGTTGGGGACAGGTTAGGGATAAGGAGGAGGGTCTGAGGGGCTGGTAGGTTCTCACAGGGCAGATGAAGAGAAGGGGGTAATGACAGATTAAGAGGGCTGAGTGGTTGGTGAGGAAGAAGAGCAGATGAGGTTTTGCTTTTCTTTTTTTTTTTTCTGCATTTGGATAATAACAGTCCTTGCACTATTTTTAATCTGATTTTCAGCAAAGTTTATTTAAGCGTTGACACAGCCTGTCAGCCGAGCCATGGTTAACAGTGCTGTCCCCTAAGTGCAAGCAAGGCAAGGGGAATAAATTTGTTTAAATCTGTGCAAAAGGTTTCCCAGTCGCAACAGGGTGAAAGTACAGGCACAGTAAATTACTGCAATTCAGCTCACTTTTAAGTTGTGCATCTGAATCCTCCAAGTACAGAAGAGACACTCTGTCATTAATACAAACCTAGGAGCAAGCTAAAATACCAGCATAGGCTGGTTTTAGAGGCCCTTAAGTGGAGCAGTTAGCCTGGAAGGCGAGCTGGGGCCGCTTGTGATGAAAACTTCACAAATGGAGAGGTGGGTGAAATGCCAGGCAGCCTTGAGAGAGAAGGAAATATTTGTATTGATTTATTCTGACATTTGAACTGTAATGTCCTTATAATAAACCATTCCCCAGGAGTGGGTGTTATTTGGATTGTCTTGACACCAGACAGTGAGAAACCCAAGAAGGGGAAACTGAGGCAGGGCCAAGGTTTGCCATCCAGCTACATAGGCTCCCTTCATGGGCCTTTATCAGGGCTGTTTTCACCCATCGTGTGCTCACATAGTTAAGAGGATCTAGGAAGCTGCAATTCCTTTGCTTTCCAAAGCCATTACTCAGGAAAAGACTAATTAAGTGCCGGTGTTATTACAGCAGGTCCTCGAGTCTCTGAACACAACCAGCGGTGATTAGGCAGGCGTCAGCTACTGGGCGGGATTTCCCACCGCCCAGCTGTGTAATTATCATGGCAGCTAAGCCAAAATTATTTGACAAAGAAAACCAGCTGCAGGCTGCGGAGATAGCACATGTCCAGCACAGAGAGAAACAATAACCTCTTCTCCTCTGTATTTTTCCAAAAGAAAGAGCAATGAAGACAAGCACACCACATTCCTGCAGAAGAGCAGATAGGAATATTGATTTCTGGGGAGCACCTGGAATAAGAATCAGGGGTACAATACGGCTCACTGCGGTTTTCTTGGAGAATTGAATATTCTCTGCTGCCTCCTTCGCCTAGGGACATGGAGGCGGCAGGTGAGAGCTGCTAAGGAGGGAGGATCAGTTGCATTGCTTTGAAATATGGACCCCATGCTGCAGCATCATCCCTGCAGAGAGAGGCTGAGGGCTGTCGTTAATATCCCCAATAAAGCACTGAAGTGGCCTTTGAGTGTTGGAAAAGCTTTGGTTTTGTTTCCTGAAAAGAGAAGATTTCTGTTGTCTGTGACTTTGAATAACCTTCTGCCTCAGTTTCCCCATCTCTAAAATGATGGCATTTGTGTTAGCTACCTCACTGGTTGCCTCAGACACATCGCATGCCTTCAAACAAACTGGGCAGAGCCCAGCTTACAGCTCAGGGGCTTTCTTCTGCCTGTCTCTGCCACCAGATGCACCTTCAAGAGATGTTTTCCGTGTCTATGGTCACAAGGCTTTTGATTGCTTGTGAAATGGCCATTAGCATCTCCAAAGCTGTTCTTCCCTCCCAACAATGAGCTGCCTGCCAGCAGGGACGGTTGATGCACAGAAGGGAGCACAGAGCCAAACACAGGAGAGACAAACTGGGCTACCAGCACGTGTGGGAGAGGAACTGGAGTTATTTGGAAGAGCGTATGCAGCTCCTTGCCATGGATCAGCAATGCATTTAGTGGTGTAGCAAGACAAAAGCAGGTTAAGAGAACGAGGAGAGGTTGCAACTGGGGAATATACCACCACCACCACCACCAGCACAGTGTTGTCTCCACCCCACAAGCTACCCACCAGGTCCAGATGACCTGTGCAGGTAGACAGTCTTCCCCTGGTTGTTTCTGGTATGTAGGTGTCCCAGCACACCACAGCATGGTGTAGATCTGGCTGTGAGGAGCTCAGCACGAGTCGCACATCCAGCACGTGGCAATGGCCAGGACTGGACACAGGACCCACCTAGACCTCCTGGCACGGACAGTGTGAAAGACAAGGCCCTTGGAAAACAAGGACAAGGACAAAAGCCAACATTTTCCAGAGTAGCAGCACAAAGACATCTATTTCCATTCATATGTAGGAGTACCCTACCCAATTCCAATTTCATATCATTATGCAAAGCTCTCTCTTCACTCCCATCTGAATTTATTTGAAGCAATCCTCTCCCTTCAAACAGCCGGACAGGACCTTTTCAATAGGTCCCTCATGAACACTGCTTGCTTGCTGGAGCCTGTAAGCGGGGATAGATCTCACCTGATCTGCTGCATGAGGAACTCATTGCTTTCATGAAGGTCCCAGCCTCAGCCTCTAACTACATTCTCAGTGTCTGTGCAAATCTGCCAACCATTAGCAAATGCTTTCTCAGAGGGCTTTTCAACCTGCAAATCCATTTGCACTTAAATTGCCCAACACACAGCACTTGGCCTAGATGAGTAACGAAGTGTGTGACCTTCCAGCGATCAAGCATTGCTAATATCTCAACTATTTCAAATGTTGAATAACTTAATTTAATGCAGTGAGAACGATTTGATTGAATGCACAATATCTGTAGCAGCTAATTAACCACAGTAGCCCAGAGAAGTCTTGGACTTCATACAACCTTTCAATATAATTACAAATTTTTAACAGCAAAATGAATTTAAATCCAGCCTGACACAGTAATCCATCTCCATCTCCAGATAAAAGGTAGCACACACAGTATTAACATTTAAACAAAAGCCCTGGGCAGCAGAGAGACACAAGGAGCATTAGCAGATGGGCCGAATGAATTACTAACAGCTCTGCAGGAGGGGAGGGGTGGACAAGTGCATTGCATTGTACAGGTTGGACTTACAACATGGCCACTCACTTTGCTGGCTTTGCCTGTAATCAATGAGTTTAGACTTCATGGCAAAGGCAGGACCCTTTAGGTCTACCTGTGTCTCCTCTGGAGGACCAGGTGTGTTGTTACTGACTCATCCTCCTTCTGCATGTGCACACACCAGCAAGCGCGGGTGACCACATCCTTGCTTTTATTAGAGCTGTTTCCCAGCAAAGTGGGTCTGAACACAACAACCCCACACTCCTTTGTGCCTGGGTAGGCAAGAAATTGTCCCAAAGGTCTTCTTGCTCCCATCTTGCAGTGCCTTATGGGAACCCTCTACCCTCCTGTGAACCATGCCTGGAGATTTCATAGAATCATAGAATCATTTAGGTTGGAAAAGACCTTTAAGATCATCGAGTCCAACCATCAACCATGCCCACTAAATCATGTCCTGAAGTGCCTTGTCTACATGCTTTTTCAATACCTCCAGGGATGGTGACTCCACCACTTCCCTGGGCAGCNGAAGAGATGGACACCCACCTCACTACAACCTCCTTTCAGGTAGTTGTAGAGAGTGATAAGGTCTCCCCTCAGCCTCCTTTTCTCCAGGCTAAATAAACGCCAGTTCCCTCAGCCGCTCCTCATCAGACATGTGCTCCAGGCCCCTCACCAGCTTCGTTGCCCTTCTCTGGACAGGCTTCAGCACCTCAATGTCTTTCCTGTAGTGAGGGACCCAAAACTGAACACAGTACTCGAGGTGCGGCCTCACCAGGGCTGAGTACAGGGGGACGATCACTTCCATGCTCCTGCTGGCCACACTGCTTCTGATCCAGGCCAGGATGCTGTTGGCCTTCTTGGCCACCTGGGCACACTGCTGGCTCATATTTAGCCAGCTGTTGACCAGAATTCCCATGTCTTTTTCTGCCAGGCAGCTTTCCAGCCACTCTTCCCCAAGCCTGTAGCGTTGCATGGGGTTGTTGTGACCCAAGCGCAGGACCTGGCACTTGGCCTTGTTGAACCTCATACAATTGGCCTCGGCTCAATGATCCAGCCTGTCCAGATCCCTCTGCAGAGCCTTCCTACCCTCAAGCAGATCAACACTCCCTCCTAACTTGGTGTCATCCACAACCTTACTGAGGGTGCACTCAATCCCCTCGTCCAGATCATTGATAAAGATATTAAAGAGAACCAGCCCCAGTACTGAGCCCTGAGGAACACCGCTTGTGACCTGCCACCAACTGGATTTATCTCCATTCACCACAACCCTCTGGGCTCGTCCATCCAGCCAGTTTTCTACCCAGCAAAGAATGGTAAAATTTCCTCCTCTCCCATGTTCCCAGGCATGGGTTATGTGCCATGGCTTGCAGTGACATGAGGATTTGGGTACAGAGCTTGCAGGGTCTAAGTTTGGCCACACTTGCTATAACCATGATGGGTATTAAACTGGACTTTAGGACACTAGGTGGGACTCACGGCCCCCTAATGCAGCATTTCAAGTAGTTCAGGGGAGTTGGAGATGTCTGTTCCTCTCCACTGGCCATAAAACACATCAGATGTGTGATTCAGGAAATGAATGGGTTTGGATCCATCCCACATGAAGAGTATCTCTGTGCACAAAACTTTTGTTGGCATTAATGGATGCAACAAATGTGGCATGGGGTCACTTCTTTGCAAAGCCCTGACATTCAGTAGTGTCTGACCTGAAAACTCAACAACTACAAGACACCTTCCCAGCCACCTCCCTGGTAATAAAAACAAGAGGAGAATACATTTGGAGTTTTAATTTGCTTTCTTGGTTTGAGCCTTCTGCATTCAGAGAGCCTCTTAAAAGCCATGAAGGAGAGAAACAGATTTTAAGTGAAAGGTGAGATTTCTCCTTCAACAAGCAATCACCTGCCCTTAGCTGCTTGGATGAGGCATTTTAAGCCTCTCTGGAGCCTGTACTACTCTAAAGCCAGCACAGTTAATTTCCATGGAAGTGCTCCCAATTTACATTGGTGTAAATAAGAGCAGGATTAGACTGACAGTAAAACAGACAAAAAACCAATGAGAATGTAAAACAGACATGCTACGAACACGATAGTGAGTAGCTTTAGTGGATATTAGTAGTTCAGAATAAATAGAAGGGACATAAAGGAACTATTTGTTCTTGCTGTTAAGAATCTTTCAGATTCCTATTTAGTTTGTATCTATCAAAGACATTTTTTTCCCCAAGAGTTTGTGAAACATTACCATAAAACTGTCCCATGTAGAGTTTTAATTGCTGAGTTCAAAACTCGGCTGACTCTGCCAAATGTGATAGCATCAGCTGCTGGTGTCATTTGTCATTGTTACACGCAAATAAACTAGCGAGTTAATCAAAAGGGATGAAAAATGAGGTGGTTTCATTTTTTGGAGTCCTGAATCCAATTCCTTCTCCTTTCTTCTCACCAGTCTGCACCAAAATGCCAACAGCACCAGCTGGCCAAAAGGCACTCATTCAAAAATCAGTTGTAGACAATACATAGGCACATTCTCTACTGATAAAATCAAGGACAAACAGGAGGAGATAATAGCAAATAGGAGACAAAGAGAAAAAAAACATTCTCTGGACAGTGCAGCAGCAGAAGATGAGCAGATAGGCAATCACTGCTGCTCAGACAGCACTTCGGTCCAAGGCCCCTCCGTATCCCACTGACATGAGGTCTCTCTGGAAGGACAGAGTGGTGAAACATATTCTTTTGAGGGCCCCTTGGACTACTACATAAAGCAAGCAGAGATCAAAAGTTGAATGAGTCTTAGTGTTTGGGAATCACATTTGTCGGCAATATGTTGCCTGGAAGCTCAGCTCTGGGCTTCTGCTAATCCTATGCGGATCCCAGCCATGAAGTGTTGTCTGACTGCACAATCACTGCCCTTCTCTTGCAGACAGAAACAGTTGCTTGCAAATCTTTTCTCTTAATATGCCAGTGCTGGCCTTTAGCAGACCCAAAGTAGATGAGAAGGTAACATTTTTTGGTCAAAAGGCACCCTGCTTATCTCCTTCTTGGATCCCTTTGGTGGAAAGACAGGAATTATCTACCAGATGGAGACCTCATGCATTTCGTGCAGTACCTCAGACTGATAGAGTAGGCTCCCTAATGGTCAAGGTATTTGGTCAAAGGATTCTCTTATCTCATACAGACTTCTAGCTTCCCTGAACCACTGTGAAGAAATGATGTGGACAGCACCACACTGGAAGTCGATGGAGATGTACAGGCATTCACAAATGAACACAGTGATGGGCTTAGTGTCTGAGCTGACAGCTGAGTGTACATGCTCCTAGCCTGTACACTCAAAGTAAATGTATGAGCTGAAATCTTTGCGTGGTGCCTTATGGTTGACCCCAGGACAGAGCCAAGGTCTTCCAAGTCCACGGCCAACACCAGCAAGAGCATGTCTCCTCATTCTGAATATTTTGAAGGCATCTTCTCATACTTTCTTTTCCCCCTTAGTCCATCCCCCACTACCTCTCCTAGCAAACTTTGCTATGAATCTAAACTGAATAGTCCTGAGCTTACATGTATTTGTAGAAAAGTGGAAGACTAAGAGCAAAACAGGGTCTTCTGCACAGCTCCGTCCTCATGCTCCACCCAACTGCCCTTAACCCAGCCACAAAAGCCCCAAAATCTTGCACATATAATAGTTCTTATTCCTCCTGCCTTTTCTCTTTCTTAATTTTCCCTCTCTTTAACAAGAAAATCACACTTTACTTTCACCATCCCTTGACCTGATGTTCGTTCAGGCAGGATCAGAAAAGATAAAGGGTGAGGACCAGATACTTCTCCACAACCAGCTATGACTCCTTTAAACTCCTTCTTCTTGGTATCTTCACATCCAGAGATGAGCAGGTCTGGCCCTGCCCAGGTGCTGCTCTGCTGACTGGGATTCAGATGGGGCAAGGTGAGCTACTCAGCTTTGAACTTTGAGATGCCAGAAGAAAAAAGCTGTTTTCTTCATCAATATATGTAGAAGAGGTGGAGAGAACAGTGACATTCCCTTTGCTCAGAGCTCCCATAGGTTTTTAGGACTTTTAAACTTTCCCCAGAAAAGTAAGTGGGGACTTACCCCAGAACCCAGCAGCATCTGTGAAAAAAAACCCCAAATGGTAATTTAAAGAAAAACAAAGTCGCCTCTCCCAGGGCTTGATCTTATGTTCTCTGAATTTGACCTCCTGTCCACTAATG
Organism: Pandion haliaetus; assembly: GCA_013401275.1. Lineage (NCBI taxonomy): Eukaryota > Metazoa > Chordata > Aves > Accipitriformes > Pandionidae > Pandion > Pandion haliaetus. Next base: position 46,350 of record VYZV01038043.1, on the reverse strand, counting down.
TGTATGAAAATACCCTCCACAATGAAACATTTCTTCATAGGCAATTACCTTAATTTTTATTACACAGGAATTCCTTTTCCTGTCAGACAGGGTGAGCTGAGCACTGTTCGTGGCATCTCTAGTTCCTCCCAACAGATATCACAATGGATGATCTCACAGAATGTGCATTTCCCCTCCACAAAATTTCAAAATGGGACCACATCCTTACAGATTTCCTACAGCTTAGAAAAAGGGTGCACCTGATTTGTCCTTCCAACTCACAACAGCAATAGCTAGGCATGCTACAACCTTTTCAGAAGCAAAGGTTGGGACAGAAGAGAGAAATGCCGTTGTAATAAACAAGTGGAAAGCAAATATATGATGCTAGAAAGAAGAAATAAACTGCAAGAAAGAAGCAGCATGAAGGAAATTTGGAATAATAACTGGTACGGTAGCAAGTTTCTGCAGGCAGGATGTATGACCAAGATGTCTTCTGTTTGCCTAAAATGCAGCAATCAGGACACTGGCTTAGTGCATACAATAGCAGGTGGCCTCAGAGGTCAAATCATCCTACAGGGCTCAAGATCATCTCCTTTACCACGAGAGAGAGATCCTACTGCTGAGTATCTTGAGCTGATGTCTACTAAGGATAGTCTTGGTATCCCCACATCTGGCATTGCAGAGCATTGGTCATGGTCTCAGACCCCAGTGCCCTGTGCCAATGGCTCACTATATCGCATGTTCCCATTCTGAAAGCAGAAACAAAACCAAAAACGTGTCATCTTGCCAAAAATCACAACTCCACCTCAAATCTCATGACCTTTGAAATCTCAGATCCTAGAAGCAAGCCTTTTACCTTTACCTGGAAAGAATTCCTTGGTGGAGAGCATCCTGTCCCATACACCCATACAAAAAGAAAAACAGCGCATGTTTTCATTCAGGCCTACCAATGAGCTCTCAGCCCCACTGAAGAGAGCCATTGTGGAGTGACTGCATTATAAAAGATGTTAAGACCTCTTCCAGACCATAAAATATGCAACAAAACAGAGTGCCAAATACCAGTCCTTTCCATGGCCCAAGACAAAGAGCCGCCCTGCAAAGCATTAATCCCTGCAGCTGCCTTGAACTATTCATGTCTCTCAGCTTTACGTAAGGAGCCATTCCATTCTAGCTACCGCTCTCCTCAAAACAGAGATTTGCAGAGCCTTTAACACAATTAAAGGTCATTCTGTGAACAGAGAACCCAAAGTTTTGAATGGGAGACTGTGACTTCTTAGCAGAGAAGGCCAGACTATTTATTTTCAGTGGAGAGTAAATTTACCCAAAAACACAGTTATGACTGTTTCTCCTTTACACACATCAACACCCCTTTCTTTTTTCCAGTAGCTTCATGGTTAGTACATTCACTTAGACTATGAGGGACCCCGCTTCAATTTCCTCCTCTTCCTGGCCCGATCTGAACATCTCTCATCTTCCTGCCCCAAACCACACGACAGAGCTACACAATTAAGTATTACCAAACCCAGTGGGTTGTCTTATTGAGGTCAGCTCTGCAGGAACAGCTTGCTGTCCCACGGGCCAGCTGGACACCATGCACCACCTCCTACATCTGGGGATGGCAGCACCCAGCTTCAGCTGCCCCCCAGGAGAAGGTGACCTGTAGGAGACACAAACCACCTGCAGAAATGTGGGAAGCATCATGGTTTGCTGAGCTCTGGGCAAAATATACTTCCAGTCTAGATACAGGCTGCAATGTGCCATCTGAGTCACCCTGTTATAGACCTCTAGTGGGATTTTTCATTTTCTCTTATTGACACTATTAAACTTTTAATATGTAAACATGAATATTGGGAAACTAATCTACAGGTGAGGGAGAGAAAGCCATGGCCTCTCCTTCTGTGGCAGAAAGGATTTTTAGGGTTGCATCATACAAAGCTCTAAGAGGTAGATCTGAAGAACATCCTCTGCTGAATATCACGTAGCTTTGTGGTGGGACTGATTGCCTTAGAGGCTGGATTTTGAAGCTGGACCCTCCACCAGTGGGGGAGAAAATTGCATCTAAGTTTCCTTCACTGTAGGTAAACACCCAAAGAGATGGGCCTTTGCATATACAGCAGCTGCCACTTCCACGCAGCTATTTGGTTCTTTGCTTTTTGTACAAAGGCCTGAAAATAAAATGTTCTGCTTTAAACCAAAAGAACATTTGGCTCGACACAAGAATGTTTTTTAATTTCTTGGGTTATTGAAAGAAAGCTAAAAATTTTAAGCTTGGCTGGAGCAAAACCTAAATTTTTTACAAATGTTTGGTTCTGTAACTAAGGCACACAAAAAAACAAACAAACAAAAATCTGTTTCTCACAGCTCAGCTTCTCATCCCAGTAAAAGGTCTTTCTCCAAATCACTACTTTTCAGTGGGTATGAGATGCCACCTTTGGTGGTTTGCTTATTTGGAGGCTAGGAGACCTCTGCTTAAAAGCAACTAGGAGAAATTCCCCCTAGTGACAAGAAGCTTGTGTTTCTGGCACAAAAAGCTGTTTTGTACCTTCAGGTGGCAATTTATGACAAGACTTGTAAGAGTGAAACTCATTGCACCAGCAGCCAGGCCTTATCTCACTTATTTTTAACTCAAAAGGAGGCAAGATGAGAGGCTCTGCTGCTGCACTTCAGCTCGGGTACATCAGTTGGAAGGGTCTAACAGGCAAAAGACTCTCTCTAGAAGGTAAGTCCCCAGCTGCCACCCTGCACAGTCCCTCAGAGGAGCAAGTGACTTGCCCAAACCACTCACCAGGGTGCCCAGTTTGCACCTTTGGACGAGCACTGAAGCCTCCTGGGACAAAAAAAAACCAAACCCAAAACCACTAAGAACTGGCAAGATTAAGCTCATTTGTCCTTCCCTGTGAGCTATTGAAGTATTTTTAAATAGTCCTTGACTAACAGAGCTCTCCTCACTTGTACCATCCATGAGGTATATGAGAGCTTCTGGCCCCAGGCAGTGTCTTATTGGCATCATTCTGAATAGGAAATAAAAATAAAGTTTCATTAGCAAAGCACTTTTTTTCCCCACCACTCTGGTTCCTGGCTGTCCTGAAGTCCTAAATAGCTCTGGTGCCCCGACTTGCAAGTTCTCTGATGAAGTACTACCAACTCCTGGCTCCCAAGCCCATCCCACACCAGTTTTATGTGACAGCAAACCCTCAGTTTAGAGGCTCCCAGAAGTTTAATGTGCAGTGACTGAAATAACCTGTCTGTTTGGTGACCCAAAGTGGCTCGGACAATTACATATCCATTGGGATTCTCAGAGCTGTGGGGTGCATGGAAACCGGTCTATATTGAGCCATCAGCCGTGAAAGCATTTTCACTCCTAAATATGTGAATGAACAGGGCAAAAAAATCCGGTCAGTGTTTTTCCAATGAATATGGCATTTGTGATCTAAATTTTTGGGTAAGTTACTGACTGCAAGCTGGATGCAACAGTAAAAGTTCAGGCACATTGGTGCAGGCTCAGCCCTCCTGTGTACCAGCTCCAGTGGGGTGAGAGATGTTGCTCCAAACACCCAAAATAGGGGTTATTAAATACAGGCTGCTTTATACTGTAATGTGTTGGTGTACCCAGCTGCAGCAGTATATTAGGTAACCTGGTCTTACAGGGGAGCCTCATTTAGGGTTATACATCAGCAATTTGAGAAAAGCACCTTTTGGAATCCTTCTCCAGCACTGTCAAAGGACTATTCAAAAGAGGACATAAAAAAGCAAAACAACCCCTCAAACAGATATATTTTAAAATGCACTGCAACAATGGATTCTGAACTGTACAGATTAAAAAATTGGTGTGGCAGACCTAATGAAGCCTGCTTTCCTGAAGACTTCCCCCCTTCAACATGTCCACGCTGTCCCAGCCTGGAAAAGACATGGTCAGTGGTACCCTACGTGCTGCCCAGAAGTGAAGGGGCTGTGGCCTCATCCCCGGGGGCATAATCCAGGTCCCTCATCTCCCTCCCATCAGTTTGCACAAATCCATTAAAACCCAAACTATCTACAAGATTTGCCTTTGTCAAATTTGGTTGATCAAGTGATTCAGGTGAAGGTAATGACTGGATGGCAGAGAGGCTGCTGAAGAAAGGGAAAGAACCAAAGATGGAACAAAACATATCCAAGGTACTTGGAAAGATCCCTGGGCTTTGAGCTGGCTACTAGTTAAAAAAAACACAGGCAATGTGACTTGAGACAACTTGTGCAATAGACTGCTTCGGAGTGCACATACTATTGAAATCTGTGGGCAGGGACACATTTCACTAATATCTCACTGACTTGCACCAAGAGCCTGCTCTATCTGAACACAGGAACACAGGCTTGAACTGTGCTCGGCTACAAGCCCAAACCCAAACTCTGTTAGTGAAGGCACTGGAAATCAGGACCAAGCTTTGAAATTGTGGGTAGCATAGACTTCAGTTAGGCAACTTCAAGCAGAGGCACAAACCTCCCATGGTGGGTAGAGATGCTGCTTTCTACACCTCATCCACTCCCTTACCCTGGTTAATTCTCTGGATGCTCCAGAAATGCATCAGCCAAAGGCATTATTTAAGCTGCTGTGGCAGAGAGTGAATCTCCAACCTCCACAGCCCAGCTCCTCTGGCTTTTGGGGTTTGCCACGCAGATCAACACCTGTAAGCAAGAAACCACTCCATGCTACTGTGGAGAAAGCAGGACTTGAGCTACCCCTTGAAATACCCTTGAAATACAAACACTGATGCCCAGGGAGGGAGCGAACAGAGGTGTAATCCCCGTGGATTTTCTACCCGATCATGAAACCAATTCCAAGGCAAGGTTCAACCACCAAAGCTCAGAGTGGGAAATGTTTCAGCCACTCGGGTCTCTTGGACTCCTGGGCTGGGTTCACCTTTCCTTGGCTTCACCTTCTTGCTGCCCTCCTTGTTCTTGCTACTTCTCCTTGTTCTCCCCTTCCCCAGTCCAATCTCTCTTCCCCAAATCTCTTGTTTATCTCTCAACTGGTCCCTTTCATGGCCTTTCTTTGCCTGGGAGAGAAACGAAAGGCTTTACACCCAGTCTCTGCGCTCATTCCTGCACAGCAAACAACAGCAGTTCCCATAAAATGGGCTGCTCTCCTCTCCAAAATCACAACTCGGCCTCCTTCACGGAGGAAGGCAGATCCGTCCCCGCTCACGGCGTTCAGCCCAGATGCACGCTGTGGTGTCCATACGAGCATCGCTGGGAAAACCCCAACCCAACGCCGCTCCATTATTAAAATGTGCCTCGCACTCAGCCAGCAAAGCCCTGGGGACTGATTTGGGTGTGACAATCGTTTCTGCTGCTACTGAGAGTTTTGCAAATATCTGATGATACGGCCCCTCTCCTACAGGCACCACAATATAATTAGGCAAAAGCGCGGTGGAAAGAAAGATAAAAAGAAAATATGGGTAGATTTGGCACGCAGCCTGCTGCTCTCTTCCTTTGTTTATAATATGTACGAGGGAGAAAAAGCAGAGGAGAATGAAGGATTTTGTGTATTTGCAGTGCACACAGGTTTTGCAGCATTATTAAAGGCTAATTTGATGATGTGCAGTTTTACATTCTGCTGTTCCCAATATTTGTGAAGAAGTACACGGGATAGGCAAAAAACACAGTGCGAGGGGACTTTAAATCTCTCTACAAAGACAATTAACTGTTATGATTATTCACTAATAATGAGTCCATGTTTGCAAACTAGCCTGACCGCAGAATATGCTAAACATGTTATCATCAGTTCTGAACTCGGTGAAACCTGATAGCGCTTCAAAACACGCCGGGTTCCTTGCTGTGAGGAGCATTGCTTGCTTTTTTATCTTCTGCCTCCAGATTTCAGTATTATTTTAAAACTATAATTGAATTTCAATCCTCTGTGTGTGTGTGTGTGTGTGTGTGTGTGAAGAAAGGAAACACTTCTCTCAAGATTTACTGCATGTCTGTTACTGTGTGGGCTGTTTTGACTCTGCAGCGTAGCAGAGACCATGAAAACCGCGCGCTATTGGAATCGGTTCAAACTTTTACAGTCCTTCAAATTGGGGCTGGAGCCGGAGAGGAAATACTAAAATCCTGTATATACAACTTCTGTCTGTGAGGGGGAGAGAAATTCCATGAAAATTAAGAACTCAATGATGTATAAATTTATATTCTGTTTAAGGGTGGGTTGGGTTTTTTCTTTTTTTCTTTTCTTTTTTAGGTCTTTTCTTTTTTCTCTTGAAAAAACAATTGAACTCTTATATAAGGAAACCTAGAATCTTTAAATAACACTGGGTCCTGCAAGCTGGTGGTAGAATAGGGGCTCAATCTTTTCAAGCCAAGCCATCTAATTAGCATGTGAGCCAAGTTTTATGAAGGTGAGTCAGTTCAGATGTGTTGCTCCTGAGAAAGCTGAGCCAATTTCTTTTAATGGCATGTGCTGTGAGTAATTAAACCGGATTCTGCAATCAGCATATTGTCCTCCCTGGCTGCAAACAGCCGCCAGTAGGCTACAGTCAACAGACACATCCACAGCAGCTCCTGCCCAGCAGAGACCAGCAAGCCCCATGGCCAGGATGGAAGGAGGAGAGGATTCAGGATGCTTTTAGCACCCCCTGATGGTTTCACAGCCTTGCCCCAAAAAGCTTTTCAGTAAAAAAAAAATTTAAAAATCAAATATAATAACCACATATTGGGGTTTCCTATCCCACCAGTGTGATACCCAGTGCCTGGTAACCAGCTGGTCCCACTCCGCCAGTATGGTCCTAGCGCAGCACCCGTTTTGGAAACATGAATGTCGTGACCCACCCTCGGTGGCTTTCCAAAGGGATCTTGCAGCCTCCCCGGCTCCTGCACACGGCTCTCATCCAGAAGGAAGCTGCTCTAACCAGGACTATTCCCATATTGTTTCCATTATATTTTTATGACTGTCATGTGGACAGGGGAAAAGGGGAGGCGGGGGGAGACAAATCAGAGAAAAAGAAAAGCAGGACATCAAGTTCTGCCTTTGAGGAGGGATCTGACAAAAATGCGATGGTCAACTCCCTCTCGCACATACTTGTAGACACTGAAAATCTGAGTAAGCATAGGCAGCCCTGTGATGGGAAGGACCAAGCACTTCCCTCAAATGCAGTTTTACAGCCCCTCTTGCAAGCAAGAATGCTATAACCTTAGTCCCCCTTCCTTTTTTGGTTTTTTTTTTGGCGTGGGCAATTTGCTCTTGATCACACAGGTCAGGAGAAAGTAAGCACAACAATGTGACAAATTGCTTTCTGCCTGGAAACCCTCCCACAGCTGCAGTGGGACAGAGCGCTCAGCCCTTCCCCAGCTGATGCCATGTGCTTTTGTCCCAGTGGTGACACCTCACGACCCCGTGGGTCACAGCACCGCAATGGGCATGTCACAGTGGACCCCAGCACTGTTTGCAGCTCACATCCACAGGGTCATGCACACCGATGCATGTCCCCAGACCCCCACAGGCCAAACCATCTTGTCCCTTACCCCTGTGATGAACACCTGACCCTGCTGAGCCCCATCTGGAAAACAGGATTGTTTTATTTCAGTCTGGGTCCCTTGGCTGGATCCCACTGGTGCTAACAGATTAAAGTGCTGCATCTTGTCCCCACATTGATGCCACCATGCTGGAGAAGGAGAGCTTGTCTGTCCTGCCCCACATGGGTATCCATGCCACTGGGCTTTGGCTGTCCTGCACTGGCCTCCATCAATCCCCGCCCTCCCTCCACGTGCTAAAAACTTTCTGGAGTTTGTCCTGCTGCCAAAGGGGAGAAAAATGGGAATCTCACAGTCTGTCAGTGGGAAAGAAGTTTGCCAGCCTGGTCAGGGCATGAAAGGCAGAACTGAGGACTTCTCATTCGGTTGAGAATCAAGCAGTGATATCAGGACTGGCTATCAAAGGAAGAAACAACAGAGATGAAAAAGGGAAACCATCTTCTCCAAGTTCTTTTACTTAGAAAAAACCCTCCACTGGATGCAAGCTCTTTCTATAGCTGGTCCTCACTGTGATATTTCTTAGAGTTGTGTGTGAGCACCTCACCTTAACTCTCCAGTATCTCCTGAAATAAAGCATGTACAGTTATTGCCTTTGTGTTGGGGTACAGATAAGGCTCAAAGCAGCACAGCACATGCAAAGTAGTTGCATCGAATATTCTTACAACATGACAGCAAGCACTGGGTGCACATAACTAGGGTGGATTATCTTGTTCATGTATGGCTACATGTCCATCGATGCTGTTTTAACCTTCTCCCAGAAAATGTCATTTTTATCCTGGAAATTTTTTGACCACATGAAAACCATCAGACCTAAAATGTGCATTGCAGTGCTTTATGGGAGCTGCAGTCTTCTCCTGGGGTTTCCACTTTCTGAAGGGTCAGGAGGCACAGCCAGACTGCACCACAAGAACAGCTTGAAACAAAAAGGAGACATCAGGATGGTCAACCAGGTGGCAGAAGCAAACCAGGTCAGGAAAAGCAAACTACCGCTGCCACTTTCAGCTGCAACATTTTCAGTTCCGTTTTGATAGATCCGAAAAGACTTTTGTTTTCACCAAAAGTTTCTGCAAAAGAAAAATCCCTTTCAGGCAAGGACTCATTGTTTCCTTCCTTTCTGCTGAGTGATGAAAGACGTCGCACAAGGCCTAAGCATAGGTGGAGTAGGAGAACCACATAAATACAAGCTAAAATGCAGCTATATTTCCTTCCTGTGAATACTGTCAACCCTTGTAAATTCTGCAACGTGAGCAGCTGTGTCAGAGGCGGAGGAGAACAATAAACAATGCAGGAAGTGATTGCCAGCATTGCTGGAGAAGCTCCTGAAAACCTCAAGAACGAAGTCCCCTGAGGTGCTGTGCGTTGTGTGCCAAGTTCGTGTGGTCCCCAGGGGGCTTACAAGCCAAAGACATGATGAGAACACAGAGATGTGGAATAGCTGCCACAGGGTCACCTAACGCATCCATGGCAAAGCCATACTCTCCATCCCTTCACACCCTGTCTGGAGACCTGTGTGTAGACACCAGAATAAGTCAAAGATGGGCAGCAACCTCTCACTGCCACAGTTTGTGCCTCTTTTTCCATCCACATGCTCCATGATGGCTGGAGAGAGTGGGACAGTCTTTGGTATGTTTTTTTAAAAGCCATCCAGAGGTAGAGAGTGTACCACCTCACCAGCTGTGTGACTTATGTTAGGAAGAGGCATCTCTGACTGGAAACATCACAGTTTGGTCTCATGCTTGCACTACTTCTTAAACTTCTTGAGGAAAAAGTAAAACAATTGACTTCGGGGTCTCTCACCAATGAGTTTTGCGTGCTCCTGAAGCATCGGCACAGCTCCTTCCTCAGTAGTTAGCAATTTCTCAGCATTCTTTTGGATGTAGCACAAAGGCAGCGTGACTACACCACACAATGTCACACGGACTCAATCTCACAGGCATCATCTCAGGCATCATCACGCTCACGTGCTGCCAACTAGGATGTGCCGCCAGGGATACTGACTGCCCAGGTTGCCCTGCGGCTCTTCGTTGGGACTGCACAGCCCACTCTGCCCCGACACCCCAGGGCTGCCATGAGCATCAGCCACTGTCAGACCAGATAAGATGTGTCTACACATCTCTGCTCCCTATGTAGTCATCTCCTAAAAAAGCTCATGTAGGCCACAGAATGAAAGCTGAGAGGAGACACGGTTGCTGTCTATAAATACATCAGCGGCAAGCACCAGGGAGGCAATTGAGCTATTGAAGCTAAAAGACAATGTTGGCACAGAAACAAACAGGCATAAAGAGGCCAGGAATAAATTAGGCGAGAAATTAGAGAGAGAAGACAACCCTCTGAGAAGCTCTCGCCTGGAACAGCCTTCCAATAAGGACTACAAGACATAAAGCGCTTTTCTGTCAGATGACTCTGGCTAGATAAATGAAGATGTGGGGTGGACATGGGGTGGCTGTGTGTCACTGCTGCCTGAAAGACAAAGGGTCACAGTGTGCATCCAGGTGATCCTTCCTAGTTCCACATCCCACATTCCTATGAATGTGTAGGTACCACTATGCTAGACACATAGGCAAATGCAGAGATACAGCTATAAATGCTAGATTTGACCTAAGCTGCCCCAGTCTCCCATCGAAGTATCCATGTTTGGAAATATAGCTAAGAGAAAAAGCCCACTATAACTTTTTCCATTAGTTTGGCCATTTTTGTTACCTGTTTCATGCTGATGGCCACCAAGACTGTACTGCAAAACATGCTGACAAGGAACTGTGGTAGCTGCTTCACAGAGCTAGTGCAGGTCTTCTCCAAAGTACAGGTGAAATTGGAATCCACCCCCTTGACAAGGAAGGGGTAGGACTAGACTGCTCATCCTATGGAAAGAGGTAAGGAAATGGCTTGATCCATCCAGAAGACCAGATGGAGAAAACCAGTAAGACTTACCTTTCCGGCTGTCAAGAGCCACTAAGATAACACATCCTGCCATCAGTGGTTGCCACCACCACATCATGCCCCCAGCCCTCCACACTCAAAGGTGGAAGTGAAACAAGGCCCGAACGTGGAACAGAGTACTCCCTTCCTTTGCTCTGAGAGAGGAAGGAAAGCCACAGCACAGCCCCGACACAAAGAAGCACTGGGCACGGCCCTGGTGCTGGCAGCCTGTGCAGCCTTGCAGGCTGCTGCCCCATCTCACCCCCAGCATGGACAGTGCTAGCCAAAGGGATGCAACCCCCTGAAACATCATTGCCCCACTCTGGGGTCTGATTTTCCCTCTCGGCAGGAAAAGCACACTGGCCTCCTCAGGGCTTTAAACAGGTTTACGAGGTCCAGCCTGCACAGATGGAGTCTCCCTCAATGCCATGCCTGCTGCAGGGCTGCCCAAGGAGCCTTTTCACCCCACATGCTGCAAAGTCAAGGGTGGGCGAGGAGGTGGGCAGAGATAGCTGCAGTTCCCTGCCTTGTTCGTGCATACAAATTGGGGATTTATGGCAGCTGAAAGGGGGGAGCCCAGCTTTCCTGAAGAGCTCTGAACACTTCCCACCAGACTCAATACCAACATAAGACTAAGTAATAACATCTACTGGAGGAAACTTGTAGGTGCTCCAAAAAACATATTCATTATATAATTTTTCCTCCTCCTCATGCCATAAGAAAGCCCTGGTTTAGCAGCTGAAGATTTGCCAAAAGCTAGCCCCCATCATAAGATCACACGTTTGAAAAGATTGCAGAAGTAGGTTTGCACTTAAATATGTATGATGCATAAATGTATATGATAGGTTCCCTAACATCCTTGAGATAACCTGAGTACAGTTAAATAACTCAGGTAACGTAACTGAGATTCGTTCTGTAAACATTTATAGGCTACGTTATCTTTCACATCTATTTTACTCAGGCTATATTATTGCAGTCATCCCAAATGAGAGCCAATAAACCCTTCCTACCACACCCCATATCATATGTTCCATATATACTTCATATTGAACAGACAAAGTCCACTAGGGATGTTTTAACCTGATTGTTTAAAAAAAATACATGTAGAAAGCCAGTTCAGGGAAGATGGGTAGGTGAAAGGCCTAATTGCTAAACTTATAATTCATACATAGCTCTCAATTCCTCTCTACAATTAGGTTTAATCCTGGGAATGCAGTTACCAAGCATAGCACTTGTTGCATATATTTTTTCAAGTAAAAATCAATGGCTTTTCTCACAGGCACAGAATCAGCTTACATAAAACACCACAAGCTCTTCTTCTGGGCCCCATCTTCAAATATTTTTAGGTTCTTTCTGACCATCGGAGACTCCGAAAACATGAGCAATTATATCAGGTTTAAGAGATGTTGGATGGGGGACTGTCAGGAGAGGAGCCATTTTGTGTAACTCTCCTGATGCCCAGAGGACCACAAAAGGCTCCACCACATCTACAAGTGCATCTAGAGGAAAACAACTGAATTTAATTCATTTTAACAATGGAGAGAAATGCACTCTTGCAGCTGTTCAATAATCAACTGTGCAATAGCCCATGTATTACAAGCTTAACATTTGCTCCAAAACCATTTTCACCTCAGATGCACTTGGTTTGCAGACTTCAGGAACATGCTCCCACTCCTCCCAAGGGAGACAAAGGCAGGGGATATTTGAAAGTCCTCTCCATCCTGCATTGCCCAAAGACATTCTCCCGCCTCACCACATGCCCTGAAGGAGCATAGCATGAGCCCAGGAGCTAACCCCACACTTGTGAATTGAGACCATCTTCCCATTCCAGCACACGGCTCTTGCACATTTTTGTTTCAAAATGAAACGGTGTTAAGGAGGCCTTCGGGAAATGAAACAAAAATGGCGTTTTATTTCTTTTTTTTTTTTTTTCTATCCATGACTTCTCCTCAAGACCTCAAGTCCCAGGACATCCTGCCTGACACAATCCAGAGCTGGCCCCTTCAGGCTCTAAATGAAGTCACAGCTTCAGGGTTTCCAGGCAGAAAGTTCACTAGAAGGGCCATGGGAGGGGTTTTGTCCTTCCTAAGGAGGAGGAGAAGTTGCAAGAGAAACCTGGATGCTGGTTGCAAAGGTAGGAACTCAACTCTTTGAGGTGCAGGACAAACCCATGAATTATTTTTCTTCTTGTGACCATATTGTCAGTGTTTTAACAAGGTACAACTTAATTTGAGAGTGTTCACAGCAGCTCACAATAGTGATGAGAATAAATGAGCCATGACATTTCACTCGGAGAGCAGGAGCTGGGGAATTCCTAGATGGGAATTAATGAAACCTATGAATTCCCTGCAGCCCCCTCCTCTCTCCGTATTCATCTGAAACACTCGTTTTTCAGTTCCCTGTTATAACACAGGAACAGCCTGCCCTTGCTCACCAGGGAGCCAAAAGAACATGAGATGCTTAAATATTCTTGCATGGGAACATCTCCTATGTACCTGAAGAACAACATGCCTTCCATACCCTCCCATGGAGGATAACGAGCCCCAGCTCTGCCTGAGTAACAGCCTCAAGGAGGAAAGGAGGTGATCTCTTCATGCTTTTTGTACCCCATAAGTAAAGGAGCATAGGAGGGGCACACGCTGCAGCTAAATGTGCTTCTCTTTCTGGAGATATATCTCCTCTTTATGATCATGTGTCACTTTGCTGTCACTATGTGGGGACCTCAGTAGATACATCTGCTGTGTCATCAAGCACAACTCTTGAGAGCTACGTGAAGACTCACAAGTCCCTCAATTTCAACCTCAATCTCCTTGCTTAGCTTATCTTTCAGATGCAGTAAGAAAAAGGGATCCACCTTGAAACCCAGTGACAGCAATTTAGCCCATTTCACCCCCATGCAAAGCAGGCAGGAACATGCAATCTGGAAAACATTGTCACCTTATAAAAGCAGCCACTTATTTTGAGGACCCAGTAAGTCAGAGTTTGCTTCATACATGAAGCTTGGCACAGCTTTTCTCCCAACTTTCCTATATGAAATTTTAGGCTTAACACCTTTTTTTCTGCAAAATTTGCTGTTGAGCATTCAACTATTTTCCTGCTAAAGTTTGCCTCATGCCGAGAAGTGAAAAGCACAGACTTTGACTAAAAATGAATCATTGAGGTCAGAAAGTTTCTACAGACCTCATAAACTCCATAGGCCCAAGTGATTTAAGGCTACAACCCTAGGGCCAGCCTTTGACTGAACCAGGAATTTGGTTGACCACTGTTCAGTTCCTAGTAGAGACTGTCACTTCAGAAGATATTTTACAATTTGAGATTGATTTGAAGATGGTGGCTCTGACAGAAGCATCTATGGTGTTGCATTGACTGTCGAGACAAAGGTTGTTGCAGCAACGGAGCTCTAACTGCCATCCACACAATGAAGCAGCGCAAGAAGGCAGGAGGGATCCCTCCACGGGCCCCTCTCCTCAGCCTCTGGTCCTCAGCATCACAGGCTACTGGCTTCCCATGCCACACTCATATTTCTCCAGAAATATGCTTACAGTGCTCATATTCCAGAGCACTGTAAGCTCATTCTTACAAATCTTTCACCGTTTCCCTCTAAAACACCCTCCTCTGCCCGCTGAAAGGTGGCTTCTTTGCCTCCCATGCTGGGATGCAGAGGGGCACCCGCCCCAGCGCAGCCACCTGGGACCTGGCAGCCTTACAGGACGCCAGGGCTGCGGTTTTCAGCGCAACAAAAATAACATCAAGACTATCAACCTATTTCAGGACCGTTCCCTCATGCAGGGCTACCCGGCCAAACTATTCCAGGCTGCTACTGTACTTGCTGATGGACACTGCCTGCGTGCGCCCGGCATACTGTACATTCCCTTGTAAGGGCTTGCCCCATTCCCTGCTATGCTCAGAATTGTCATCTGGCCCTTTGCCCCACACCTGCTGATGGGAACGTCCCTGCAACACCCACTCTCAAAAACCCACTCCCGAGGCTCTCCTGAGAGCTCCCTGGCAGGCTACAATGGCTTCAAATTGAAGGAGGTGCTCCCAGGGCAGAGTTGAGATGGTGCATCATGGTCCTGCTGTGCAGGGTCACAGTTCTCTGGTCATGCAGCATCCCATGCAGCAGACACGTGCTTCTCATTAGGAAACTGTTTTAAAAACCACTCCTGTTTACTAGATCCTCTGTAGTCAGCTAGGGCCTGGGACTAGAGTGTAGAGGAGGGAGGGGGATGCGAGACCTGCGTCCAACACAGGCTCCCCAACTCAGGTCTCCATCAGAGATGCTAGAGTTGGAGCTTCACTCAGGGATTATCATTGCTGATGTCAGCAATTTACAACAGCAAAACCAAACTTTTATATGGTTCACAGGGGTACTTCGATCATCACGCAGGAGCAGGAAGGCAGCAGGCTGTGTTAGTGTAACACTTTGTGAAATGGGATTCTGGGCCACACCAAGGTCTGCAGGGATGAGTAATATTAATGAGGCAATCTTGGAAGAGAAATAGGTAAAAGACAGTTGATACGGGGCTTTCCAAGAGTCAAAACATTTCAGATCTCAAGCCAGAGTGCTAAGGACTGGGGCCTGGATTCATCTTCTCTAGCTGTATTTTTTTTAATAAGATGTCTCACTGCTCTGTGTTTTCTTTACAGCTTGTGAAGACAATTCAAACTCTAGGTCTAGGGCAACTTGTCTCTCTCTATTGACTTCAGAGGGAACTTAGACCAGATGCCACTTCAAAGATAAGGATCTGAGTTAGTGGGTGAACCTAAGCTGTAACCTTCAGTTTACCACCCAAGAGGATAGAGCTCCTACCCAAACGTCCCCATAACACATCGAACCTGATATCTGCCAGTGCTGGCCTGTGGGAAACCCCTCCAGAACAGGGAGGAGCACATGGCCTCCACTGTCAACCAACTGCTGGGCCTCTCTGCTGAAATAGGTGGTCATATCCAAAATTACTACCATGCGGAGGGTGACTAGATTTTGAGAGGTCTCCACCAGCAGCTTGATTGAAAATGTCCAGAGATGAGTGAGTCCCTGATGGAGGTCAGCTTGCAAGCCAAGAGGTTGGCTCTGAACTTCCTTTGAGGAATAGACTAGCCCCCTCTGAAGTCACACAGTTAACCTCAATAATACAAATGTGGGTTTTTTTCCCACCTACCTTTTTGCCCCACTGTAAACATAGAAGACATGGTACTCAAATAGTATTTCGTCTGTCCTCCTCTTTCTCACCATGCTCCCTTCAAAACTTGCCCTGAATACAAGCTACTCTCTGCCTCTTGAGCTTTTCAAGGGAAAATCTCCAGTGGTCTGCATCCAGCAAAGATGCTGGGCACCTAAGAGACACACAGAAGGAGCTTTGAGTGCTTAATTCAAAATTCACATCCCTAAGATTCACACAGCTGCTGCTTACTCCTGGAAATACCTGACACTTGTAGAGACCACGGTTCCCACTAGCAAGGTGCCTACTTGCCTGTTAGTGGGCACTGCCTCTCTCCATAGCAATGTTTTTTTTACTCCTGTTTTAAGGCTTTTCCTTACAAGAAAATGTTTAAATATCCAGTTTAAAAATGAGAATGATTCTTACCATGCAAGGCACATCAAGCTAAAGAGCAGCATGAGCAGAGAGGCACACTAGAAATGTCTAGTTTGCCTATCCACAGCCACAGTCCTTGCAAAAGACTCAAGACACACTTTGGCATTGCTCATTTCTTACACCATGAACAAAGACAGTCATGGTGCTGTCAAATGCTTGGGTTTTGCTCCGGAAAGTGATCCCTCATCAGTGCAAAGCACAGCGGCTGTGACAACCCATGTCACAGGAGGCACTGAACACCTGCCAAGAGCAACAGGAGCAGACGGGGCCATGCACGGAGGCTGACAATGTGACTAACTGACACTTAAGCATGAGATTTTTGCATTTAAGAAGCACCATTTGCTGCAGAACCTCCTTCCCATTTGCCATCCATGGGGGTAAGTCAACCAGGATAGTTAAGCTTTCAAAACCAACAGAAGCTCTGTGGCTTTTTGGGAACAATGCGTCCCTGCTTCCAGACATGCACACCCTTCAGTCAAAAGCACCGCTCGACACTGGGCACCTTCAAAAGTTCACCCACCAATCCCAAGCCAGCTCACTGCCCCATTGCCTCACATTTAGATGAACCACTTTGCAAAATCTGGAAGCCGTTCCCTTGACCCATCAGATAAGGCTGCTGCAGGAGCCAATTTCTCAGCAACACTCCTGGCCTGCAGCTGAAGCCATTCCTGCAGTAGCCCTGCCTGATAAAACTGCTGCTAGATTCCTCCCTTTTTGGCTGAAGATTTAATCTGAGATCTAGTATCCCACTGTGCACTCCCCCAGACTTCCAAAATGTTCTTCTCTAAACAGCCTTCCCGTCTCGTGCTGCCAGGCTTTGCACATCTGGAGTCCAGACTTCATTGTCACTGACCCAGGACTCACCATAGTTCTCCTCCTCCAGCTCAAAATTAAACACATATAGTCATCCTGATCTGAGCGCAACCCTTCTGCCAGGTGGTGTCAGCATCCCACTGCGCCAGGTCCAACAGCTCACGTTCACTTTTAAAACAAAACAGTCCCAGCTCAAGCACCCACACCAAATTTCTAGGAACCCAGAAAACCTCTACTGTGTCCTTAGTAATCACTACGACCTCTCCACCCACATCAGTCTGAGGATGAAATCAGGGAAAAATATATTATTGGGCTTCTTATTTCTCCCCGAGGTGGAAAAACCCCAAAATAGCCAGTGGAAATGGACTGTAACGGTACCCCCGCAGAAGCACTGGTGGTCACTGGTTAAGTTCCCACTGGTGGGAAGCCTCCGCAGGTGAACACGCTGGTGGGTGTAATTTCTGTCCCCTGCCATGTAAGCCCGTGCACCCTTTGGAGTCACAGAGTGGTTAGCATCAGGCCAGGGAGGCCAGGCTGTCCCCGGCCCTGTAGGAATTGCAAGAACCACCCTCTCCTCTGCTTTACTTCTTTCTGAGAAAGTTACCCAGCTCCATGCCTGCCTTGTGCAGGATGTCTTCTGCCTGTGTGTCACCCTGCCCAGAGCCATCACTTAGGCCTCTTGCAGCTGTAGACCCTTATGATGGCACAGAACCACAGGAAGAAAAAAATGATCCACATTATATAGTTGCTTTGCTCTAACATAAACACTTTTCCCTGCTCCATATTCTACTGTGCAACCAGTTTTGAATTTGTCTGCAGCTTCTGGTGACTTTCAGGATGACACTGGAAACATTCAGGAGAGTAAACTTCTGGCAAATAACAGTCTTTTGCCTCACCAAGATGAATCCCTTTGCTTATGGAGCTTGTCCCCATCCAGACATCCAGCTTACTCAAGCAAAGAAACTCTCCAGGTATAGTTTCTCCTGCTCCTAATGGAGGAGAACATCCTCATCTTCTCCATCTGCCACTCTGAATCATCAGTTGTAAATTAGCAGTAATGTGCCCACAACGAAGAGTCTGGAGGACACATAGACTGGACAGATGCTCTGCTTTCAGAAGACAGCAAGCGCAAGAGCAACGGGTGCTGTGAGACGAGTGAGACTGCTATCTAGCAACCCTTGGAGGAAAGGGTCAGGACCAGCTACTGTCAGCTTGATGCTATCAAGCAAAAGAGAGAAGCACAGGGACATCTGAATCCTTCCTTCAAAACCTCCTTCCTCTAGCATCACCTAACCTGACTGTTGCTGTATTAAAAAAATAATCATTTTTGCTCAATACCTGAATACTAAGGTCCCATCTATCACTGGACACTGTGATGGGTGGAAGAACCATGTCCTGTGCATGCATCTCTCCTCTTTAGCAAGCACAGGGAGTATCTCAGTGCATCTGATGTTGACAAGATGGGATTTAACTTTGGAGAGCTCTTGGGTGCCAGAATGACAGTGCTGAAGAATCAGATCTGCTGCTGCTGGAACGGATGCTTGTTCAACACTGGCTCAGGAGAGGAAAATGCCACTGACTGAGCCTCCAATACTTGTTTCTCAACAACCCAAAGCTCTTGGAGGTCTCCCATCTAAATGCTAACCAGGCCTGTTGCTGCGTGGCTCTTGAGACCTCACAAGAACAGGCGCAGTATAAGGAGGATGCTGCGATAATCTGGGCAAACTGGGAGACAGTCAATTTATAGAAAAAGCCTCCTGGATTTTTAATAGGCTAATATTGAATGTTTTATTTGAGCTCTCCTACTTCAAATTTCACTGATCAGTGCATAAAACATGCAGGTTTTGTTTGTGTGCATTGGTGACTGAGCCAGGGGGTCTGTGACCAGCAGGGAAAGAAAGGGAGGAGGAGCTAGAAAAAAGATATTATTACCTTTATGTACATTTTAGGGTGGTATTTTTCTCCTGACATCACCTCCCAATGTCTCCATCTGCAATCTGCTCTCAGTGTACTTGTTCAGGCAAAAATCCATGGTCAGAATATGGGATTTCATCTGTGTCCTCCCCCCCAACCCACCCTGAAACATTCAGTCACAATAAATTATGCCAAAAAGAAATCCTCCCTAAGCATTTTGCAAGTATTAGCATCCTGTGGGGACTTCTTTCACCCACCCCCATCCTACCAAAGACCCACACCAAGCTCAGGTTTTATGGGCTGGAGCCACAGACACTGTCATCAGCTGGGGAAACAGGAGACCGAGCCTTGATCCTGCCAGCTTCTGAGCAGCCTGGCCTCGTCCAGAAAAGCAGTTAAGTATGCAGCTTATGCTACAGCTTAACTGGCTCGAGATCCCTGGCTAAAGGGCCCCGGAGAAGAGCAAAAGAGCAAAATAGCGCTTGGCGTACGTTGTGCATCCATCCATCCGTCTGTCTGTCTGCCACTGCCCTCTGCCGGGGAGCGTGCCGGCTTCGGGACCCCGCGTGTCCAGTGTGGGCCCGGGACACGAGTGGCGTGAGTGTCAGGCAGCGATGCTGAGGACGGAGGGGGAAGGATGCAAGCCTGCACCTGCTTTCAGGCAAACCTCAGCTCCTTCCTGCACCACACAGAGAAGATGAAACCCAAACCAGAACAGCGAGCGATGACGCAATACATGCATGAGAGCCCGCCTAGCTGACACAGGCACCTATGACGTGCATAAATTATAAACACACTGAACAGTGTAAAATTAATATTGACTTGCCTTGAACCACCATATAAGCTTACTGAAATAGCGTAGCTAGCAAGAGCATGCAAGTGCTTTCTTACACTGATGGCATAGCCAGACACAATTTTGCATATGTATGTCACCGCTGTGATCACCAAAAAGGCAGAGATGGTGTAGGAGCACTTCAGAGGCATCCTGGTAACAAAAGTTGCCAGAGGGAGGCCTAAACACAAGGGGCTGCCAAAAGGCAGAGCATCCCCCCCAGTACACAAGGAGGATGGCTGGCAAGACAAAGAAAACAAGGTAAGCCATATCAGGAGCAGGGGAACACACCACCACCCTCCCCCTTTTGGGGATTGGGTAGTAGCATAGAACATCAGGCATAAATGAAGGAAAACGGAGGAAAAAGAAAACAAGCAGTTTGGTTCTGACTTGCTCTCTCGAGCCTGGTTACGTCGACCAGGGTGACCAGGAGCCAGTGAGACTACAGCCCCCAGTGCTCACTGCACAGCATTCATCAGCTGTGTGGTTTTGCAGCTAATATATATAGGAATGCTGGGGACTGAGTCATGTACACAGTGATGCTGATTCATCTCATCCATCGCCTATGTTGTCTGCAGACCCTTCCTGTCCCCCTCAGTGCCTTTATTTGTACCAGAGACTGTGAGAAGCACAGCTAGTGACACTGGCCATCAGAGGTAGTTGTCACCTACCTGCCTTGAGGGGCAGGGAACCGCAAGCCCTGCACAGGTGCCTTATTCTGCTCCTTGTTCAGGAGGGGTCTGGACCCTCACACCCCCTTTTCTTAGTCCTGTAATACAGGTTAAGGAGAAGAGAATGAGAACTGCCCCCCAAATTACATGAGAAGATACCCCATGTAATCCCAGCATCCAGCCTGTGCTGGTTTCTCCTTCACTCTCAGAGTTGGGACAAGCACGACATTTGTCAGAAGCATCTTGCTTACAATCCTTCAGCTATTCTACACACACTGCAAAGGGATAGCCACAGCAAAGGAAATACAGATGAGAGCTGTGCTTTCTCCAGGACACAGTGATGGGAAGGTACAAGACGACATCAAGGAGGCAGATATTTGGGAATCTCTCAAACATGAGGGTCTCCCCTAAGCTCTAAGTGCTAGAGAAGAGCTAAAGCCTGAAAGCACTAGTCAGATCTGCCCCAAAACTTGTTAGCATAATCCATAGGTCTGGACTAGTGTTGCAATCCATACAAACATCCAACCTCCTTGTGAATTTTGCTAAGTACCTGGATTCAGCAATACTCTGCAGCAACACATTCCAGAAAATGATTGCACTTTCCATGAAAAAACTGTGTTCAGATGCCCTTTGAATGAGGTGTGTGACATACAAAACACAATACAATCACATAAAACAGTGGGAGATCCTTATTTTGGAGAGTGCAGCAATATTTTGCTCATCTCAGAAAGGAAATCCTTGATGCTGAGGCCAGGTCCTCAGCCTGGATTTTTCTTGAGCTCTGCACTTCTCTAACCGCATAGCCTAGGAAGCACTGTAATTGATAGGGAAGTGAAACCCACCAATTCTAGCTCCTCATCCCTCCCTTTCATCTGGAAGAAGGCTATTTCAGCGCTGAGCTCCAGGACCTAAAGGCCACAGAGTTGGGGTAGCGATCAATGTAAAGTCTATCTGAGGGTGTGAAGGAAAAGAAACACATTCACACAGGGAACTCTGGCATCAGTAGACGCAGCAAATGAGACAGAGAAAAAGGTTTCCTCTCTCTCAGGGGGAAAAGCACAAGAGCTATCCCAGCAAATTTTATGGACTACAGTCTTGCAGCCAAACCTGGAATCTCCTGGCTGCTGCAAAGGACTTTATAAGATTCCCCCAATACACATGCTGAAGTAGCCTATTTCATACGCTCCACTTGTCCCTTTTGATTTATATCCCTCAAGTTTTGTCTGCTGGAAGAAAAACAGAGCCAACAGCAAGCCAGGTACTTCAAGGAGAGTGCGACTGTCAGCAGGACTGCCTTTTTAAAAGGGCTTTGAAGGAGCAGCAGCACAAGTTGTATAACCACAGCAGCAAGAACATGAGAGAGCATCTGATCACTTCTGCTATATGGAGCAAACGCAACATGCAAGGCAACAAAAGGTGAGCGTGGCCCTTCCATTCCCTTCCAGCCCAACCTAGTGATAAGGCTGCGTTGTGTTTCCTGGCCCTAATGATTCCCTGCTCATTGCTAGCAAGGAAGCCATCAAATCACAGAATCATTTAGGTTGGAAAAGACCTTTAAGATCATCGAGTCCAACCATCAACCATGCCCATTAAACCATGTCCTGAAGTGCCTCGTCTACATGCTTTTTGAATACCTCCAGGGATGGTGACTCCACCACTTCCCTGGGCAGCCTGTTCCAATGACTGACAACCCTTTCACTAAAGAAATTCTTCCTAATATCCAATCTAAACCTCCCCTGCCGCAACTTGAGGCCATTTCCTCTCGTCCTATCACCAGCCACCTGACAGAAGAGAGAAGAGACCAGCACCCACCCAAATCTATTGGTTTCCTCCAGTGAGGATGAAACTCTGGCCTGCAAAGACTCTCTGTTGTAATTTCAAGCATCATCTTTTCAAGCAAAATGAAAAATGCCACGGATCCTGCTTCTACATCCCTAAACTCACTCCTAAAATCATACCTGCAAAAGCCAAAGGTAGAAGGTCTGTGAACAGCAGGATTAAGCAAGCCTGGATTCCCACCAAGTATTGCAGCTAGAGCTGGCTGACTGAAGCAGCATGGGAAGTGACCTACCTTTTTCCTCCCCTACCCAGGCACAGAATTTTACATTTTTTATGAACTTGTAATACCTTGACAACTCTCCCCATATGTAAAGTTTATTTAAAATGGGCCAGAGCTATTTGGGGGACCAACAGGCAGGGGTCACACTGAGTAACCTTTATTTCTTCAGTAAGCCTAAAGAAAAAAAGAAAGAAAAATGTGTCATTGAATGTACCAACAGCTTCTTCAAGAACAAAGGGAAAGCCAGACACAGGCTACAGCAGAGGCGACATGTTGAGTGGCAGCCACATCCCCTCTTACCTGCCCTGCCTGCCTGCTGCAGGCACATCAGTAAAAAGCAAACTGCTCTCATATTGAAATTGGGACCCAATCTAAAGGGCTCACAGAGATCATGCAAAAGCAAAATTTGACCAGTCTAAAACTTCCCCTAGTGCTCTCCAAAGGCAGCTGGAGGTATTCCATGGTTCTCCTATGGGAACCTACTGCCAGACCTGCAGATCCTCCTGGAGCAATGTCTGTACATGTATGCTGGATGAGAGGCCTCAACCCCCAACTGCCTCTTTGTTTCTATGTAAGAAAACACCTGCATGTCCCCTCTCTTTCCAGGGAGCTGGTAACACAAGGGATGACTGCAGGCTTTGGGTTTCAGCTGCTGTTAGCAGGGGTAACCATGTGCCATGGACAGCATGTTACACCTCCTGTGATGTTCCTATTCCTTTCTTTCATGCAGCCCTTTGATGAGATGATGAATTGAGCATCATTTAGTTCTTGCCTAACAGCTAGTGCAGATGGGAAGAAAAGTCAGAGCCAGAATAAAACCACTCCAGGTATATTTGCTTCATTCCTGCATTTTGCAGCAGTATTCCTAGCACCACTGGTTAAGAAATGATATGGTTTTGGCTTACACTTTTCATGGCAGCTTTACACTGGGAAACGTCTCTGTCAGAGGATCGAAAGCTGCACAAGAATGTATTTTATTTGGAGCTCTGCAAGTTGATGATTGCCAGCTGCTGGGTCAAACATCAGGATCTCTTCACAGGTACATCAGGAAGTTGTTGTACTACCAGCTGTGATCATTTTATGGCAGCTCTTCTTTTGTGGACTGCAAAGAGAAATGACAGCAAAACTCTGATCTGGGAAGAGCTGTTTGGAAGGAGAGCAGTGGGATTCTCCCTGTCTGGCCCACATATGCTCAGGCATCAGCTTAGGGTTAAAAAGGGCGAGACCTCCAAGCAATGTCAGACAAAAGATGTCATTGCATTGCCATAACCCACCGTAGCCAGCACCAGCAGCAAGCAAACCAGTGCAGAATGGGGGAGGAGACTTAACTGTCATATGTGCTAGATCAGGGACAGGCTACATTCTCTACTAAGAGTCACAACAGGCTCATGAGACTAAGGGCAAGCGTTTATGTCAAGAACAAGTAATACAGGGTTGTGCTTGCAAGTGTGTCCCAAAACAAGAACAGGAGTGGTATGCATACAATCCCTTTATAGTCAAGGATTGGGCTGAGGGTCAGAGATAAGCAGAGCTTGGGAAAAATGCCCGAGCTTTACAGGCCAGTGGTTTAACCAGTTACGTTTTTCTTCTCTTTCTCTCTTCACTGATACAGCAATCAGAAAACTTGGACTAAAGAAAAAGCAGAGGTCCTTCAAACACAAGGAGGAGATTCTCCAGGGACATCACACATGGCAGAAGTGGCTGCAGTCAATATTGATGGGTGAGCTCAGACTCTGTCATGGCATCAACCAACCCAGTTCCCAGCTATGGAAGTTTGAGCCTGCAAAGGATCCACCCCTCACCTCGCCTTGGTGGCTTCACGTGCAATGATGTATATGTTGTACACGGACCAAAACACATCTCCCTCGTGTCACCCCACCTCATCTGTGCTGCAGGTTTCACATAGTAGCTCCTCCAGTTGCCACCACCGCTGCAGGTGTGAGAAGCAGCTGAAGCTAAATGCCAGCTGAGAGTGCAATGAACCATGGAGCAAACCCTCCCTGGACAGGCTGCAGGCAGGATTTAGCAAGGAAATGTTTTACAGTGTCAGGGTCCATTGCATCCCTCAGCTCCAGCTGGCTTCTCCAGGTTTCACACATTATTTTCACAGGAGGACAGAGAAACTAAAAGGAAGTGTGGCGAGCAGGTTTCCTGCGGTTTTTGAGCCTCCTCTTTATTTCTGTACAATGTGGAACCTCTTTCGTCCCCAGATATCCTCTCCTAAGCTGACATTCCCAATCTCCACTCAAGAAGTAAGTTCAGCCCTGGTGCTCAAACACACCTGAAGACACATCTCCAACTAAATAACAACCTCTGCAAGCTGATAAGGTGCTTTTTTCAGGATTGTAAATTTTAAATGAGTCCGAGACATGCTCTAATTTTGGTCATGGTGGGGTTCAACACACAGCTCCTTCTGAATCAAGGACATGCAATTCCCTCCCCTCTGCCCCCAGCATCAACTTTAGCTACAGGGGAGAGTCTGTCCCCGGTTTTATGGCTGGGCTTTGTTTTTTCACAACATGTCCTATAAGGAGAGCTAAAAATGCTTCAGGAGGAAGGGCAAGTAACAGCAACCCTAGCATCAGTGTCTAATATAATGCATTGAGCCGAAAGGGCAGAAAGAGAGGCTGGAAGGAACACTCCCTTCCTCCCTCCGGGGCAGCTAAATCCATCCCCTGCCCACGGTGGGATCAGCTGCAGCTGAAACAGTCCTGGCTGGAGCTCATCCAATGCAGTCTTCAAACTTTCCAGTGCTGGAAGACCTCCCGGCACAATCCATGCCAATGCTTCTCTAATCTCATGTTAGAAAAATCTTCTTGCTGAACCTAAACCTCCCAGGATGCTATTTGTATCCGTTACATCTTGTCCTTTCCCCGGAATGACAAAGAGGGAATCACTCTCTCTGTCACTGACCCTTCGCATTGTCTTCTCGGGACTAGTTGGTCTGTTTGCTCATGTATCCTGGCCAGCCATGGTTTTGGAGTTCTGGGGATTTTTGTTGCCCTCCAAGTCTCTCCCGTGGTGTAGAGGACTGTGCCAGGCCAGACAGACCTCCATGCATTAGTCCAACTCCCTGGGAAATGCAGCAATCCACAACGTATGTAGCAATGCTCCCTCTAGAGCTGGAGGTTGTTCCCTTCCACAAAACTCTATACAACAAGATTTCTAGAGTATACGCACATGTTGTTCAGGCTGGTACAAGTCCTGCTTTTCCTCCAACACACAGTTTTCCTTAAATTTGTGCTCCACATTTCTGAACATGAAGAGCTAGGACTGAAAATAATAGGAATGTTTTCTCAACCAGAGCACAGGCAGCTCCTGTCTGTACATTAACATGCCTGAAAAGACCATCTGGGAGCCTCCGTATGCCACCAAATATAGAAGGGTTTGGGTGAATTCAGCAGGCAAACACCCAGTACCTTCACCTTGCTCCTAATGAATCCCTAACAAGCAAAAAGGTACACCCCAAAAAGTCACATAACCATGTGGTTTCTCCATGGCACTTTCCCTCCTATGGCACTACACCTGCACGGAGCTGCCATGTGTTGGGGTATTTTACTGCTCTGTAAAGTCGGCTCCTCAAAGACTTGGTCCAAAGCCTGTTGAAGTCGATGAGCCTCTGCTTTGGATGAGGACCTAAGCAACCACTGTGGCAGCTTCACAGCAGACAACTAGGAAATGCTATTGATTTCAAGTCTTCTCTTGAACAGCACTCACTGTGGGTACCCAACAAAGGAGACGCATCCGTGACAAATCAAGACTGACTCATCACAACAAACTCATGGGCTCAGACTGTTCCCATGGCTCACTCATGATCTCCTCCCCATTTGCCTGTAGCATCAGCACCAAGATGAGCTGCAACATTGCTTGAGGGAAGGAAGACTCTGCAGAGGGATCTGGACAGGCTGGATCATTGGGCCGAGGCCAATTGTATGAGGTTCAACAAGGCCAAGTGCCAGGTCCTGCGCTTGGGTCACAACAACCCCATGCAACAATACAGGCTTGGGGAAGAGTGGCTGGAAAGCTGCCTGGCAGAAAAAGACCTGGGAGTTCTGGTCAACAGCTGGCTAAATATGAGCCAGCAGTGTGCCCAGGTGGCCAAGAAGACCAGTGGCATCCTGGCCTGGATCAGAAACAGTGTGGCCAGCAGGAGCATGGAAGTGATCGTCCCCCTGTGCTCAGCCCTGGTGAGGCCGCACCTCGAGTACTGTGTTCAGTTTTGGGTCCCTCACTACAGGAAAGACATGGAGGTGCTGGAGCGTGTCCAGAGAAGGGCAACGAAGCTGGTGAGGGGCCTGGAGCACATGTCTGATGAGGAGTGGCTGAGGGAACTGGGGTTGTTTAGCCTGGAGAAAGGGAGGCTGAGGGGAGACCTTATCGCTCCCTACAACTACCTGAAAGGAGGTTGTAGTGAGGTGGGTGCTGGTCTCTTCTGTCAGGTAGCTGGTGATAGGACGAGAGGACATGGCCTCAAGTTGCGGCAGGGGAGGTTTAGCTTGGATATTAGGAAGAATTTCTTTAGTGAAAGGGTTGTCAGTCATTGGAACAGGCTGCCCAGGGAAGTGGTGGAGTCACCATCCCTGGAGGTATTCAAAAAGCATGTAGACGAGGCACTTCAGGACATGGTTTAATGGGCATGGTTGATGGTTGGACTCGATCTTAAAGGTCTTTTCCAACCTAAATGATTCTACAATTCTATGATTCTATGATTAGCCACCATCAAATGATGGTCATCAATTACATGCTCCAAAGTGAGGAACAAACTTGAGCACGATTCCTGGTTTCTTGGGTTAAAGCTAGGGCTGCCGAGGATTTTACATGCATCAATATTGTCCTGTCCATTATGGCTGCCCAGACTTTCCTATGCAGATAAATCTCAGCTTTTCTCACATCCAGAAGATTTCTGCTGCCTCCAAATCTCTGGGAATCATGAGCAACAGCCTGTACGCTCATGGAGGCTGGAACAGGAGGCATCAGTAATCCTGCACATGCACTCCCACATCCGGATATGTGAAGATGCATCATAAAACCTCTGCCTCAAGTGCCTTCTTCCACTTTCTCGTGCTGGAAAGGAATAAAATACAAGAGAAATTCCTTCAAATGATACCAAACCCCAGTGCTCTATGAATCCTAGGAGGACAGATCTTCTGAGCATGGTTCTGCATCCAGCTGTAGCCAGGGCTTCAGGTTGGCAGCCAAAGGGCTGAGATCCCTTTTGAGGTCATTTCTGCAGGGCTCATGGATGCAACCACTGAGCCAAGAGACAATCACACTGCATACAAAGAAGAGCTCATTCCTGAGCCCACAGAAGGAGAAGGGCCCTGTGCTGGGCTGCACATGGGGCATCTGCCTCCCAGAAAGGCCCTGCAAGGCGGTACGGAGGCAGCTCAGCACTGCAGCATCTCTGCTGTTCTGTGACTCTGTGTCTCACGCTGCAGTTCCCAGAGCAGGGGAGAGGCATGAGCTTACAGAAGGAAGCAAAGAGACTCCTCCACATGTGGGGAAAGACCACCAGATCTGGCTGATCAAGACCATGAGGTGGCTCTTCAGAAGCTGCATAAAGCAGGCTCAGGGTAGAAGGTGGCAGAGACCTTGACTGTTATCTCCAAAATACTGTCTTGGATCCTCAGAGATTCAGGGTTTCTGGTAAAGGCATTGGGGTTTTTTTTGGACTGTTCTGAAGAGGTCTGATGAGTTTCTGCCTTGGCAGGCAAGCTCCATGCTTCTGCCTTCACCAGCCTCAAACACAAAGCGAGTTTTTGCTTCTGCACTGCTGGTGCACGGAGCAGCAGTGTCACAGCCGAGCAGTGACCTTCCCTGTCCATGCAACCTGCAAACACATCCCAACCTGCCCCTTTTGGCCCACAGGATCCTGGACTAGGCTGAGGGAGTAGGAGAAATTCCCTTTGCCCAAATGCTCCAAAACACTAAAGCAGGGGGTGTGGGGGGAGAATGAAAAATCCAAACATCCTAAATCACTAAGCGGTCTCTCCCACTCATCTTCCATGCAACCACCAGAGGAAGACAAATAAATAAGAGGCAAATCTAAATACCTCTATGCAGAGTGTGAAGACTCACAATTCTTTTTCTCCTGGTGTAGGCAGTAGATCCAGCACTGGTGCTGTATTCTGGCGACCTGACTGCCACCAGCACTAAAGGCGAGTGTGATGCTCTGCTCAGAGGACACACTTGTGTCCGTGGGGGCACAGAGTGGGGACACAGTGACTAGGAATGGGGAAATCAGCTCTCCTCCCTCCAGCCCATGTAGTATGTCCCACCTCTTCAGATGGCTTTGCTACAGCCATGCCCTTGGTCTACACCTCACTTGCTCTGAGAACAGGCTCCACACCAACAGCCACCAGCCACAGAAACATTTCTGTAGAGAAACAGGCTCGTCACCAGATGAGTGACCAAACATCACACACAAACACACTACAAGACAGGGAGAAAGCCCTGTTATCCCATCCCTTAGTTGTCATTTTACACCCCTCTTATAGAAGAGCTCTACAACCCATCTTGCACCTACCGTGCACTCCCAGCTCTTCTTTGGATGCCCAATTTAGGCTGATTTGTCCCAGACAAGGGACACACAGGTGCAGAGTTGGACACCCAGGTACTTTAGCAGCTCTCAGATACCCCCACCTTGGTCCAGCTCTCAGACCATTGATGCAGACTTTGACTCTGAAAAAAGGGAATTTAGAAATATTATTAGATATAGGTTTTGCTACATTCACACCTACACAGGTGAAAGAAACTGACTTTACAATCCAAGAAAACATTATCTAATTAAAAAAAACCACTTGTCTCCTCTTGGAGAGTGCCAGGCCTGGGTGCAGGTTGGTATTTGCCACCTTGGGTTGCATCCTTTGCTGCACTGTGGTTGGGCCAACAGCTAACTGTATTTAATACTCAGCCATGGGATAAAAGCCCTTATCTTGAGCTCCGCTTGTGTGGTGAGCAAGAAAAACAGTTCATTCCCATGGCCTTGATTTCAGGCTTACCTTCCAGCACCCAGCCCACATGTGTTGCATTAGTGGTTAAGGATTTTTTCCGGTTTTGATCCTTTGAAACAGTGCATCACAGCTGGAGAACCTCAGCCACAGCCTGTGCACATCGCAGCTAAGCAGCACGATTCACACCAAAGCACTAGATGGGGCTACGCGCCCGCTTCTCATTCCCAGTCCTCCTGCAACTGTTAAATGCTTCCCTGAGGCTCAGCTGCAAGAAAAGCCCAGGCTGCATTTACTGACCAAAGGGAACCCTCCTTGGTGATGCTTTCATGGACCGCTTCACCACATTTGCTTTTATACCACAGCGTAAAATTCAGCATCTCTTATCTATGAGCCTCCAGGTCAGCTGTCGGGCATGGGGACATCTCTTTTGGTACCCAGGTATTTAAAATCATTGAAATTTCTAATGCAGCCTGAGTGTAAGCTGTTAAAAGCAATGGCTGGGACTGTCCCTTTGCAGCAGGAGGTTCCAGCCCAAGACACCCCAAGTGTCTCCCCAAGCTGCAGAGTTACAAACTGACATTCATCCATCCACTTCTGAGCAGCAGCCAGACCCGGGGACAAGTCAGGACAAATTGATGGCTGGTGACACGAGAAACAGCCCATGTGCAGGGAAAAGTACGCTTAGAAATCAAGCCCAACAAAACCAGACAGGAGAAGCAGTGATAGGCATCAGACCCTTGTGACCACGCAGAGGGAAACCCCTTGGGGTTTTGAGCTAAGCCACGATCTGTCCCGATTAAGTGCGTCTATGAACAGGAAAGGACTTGCTTAAGAATAACCCTAGACCTCTCCACCCAGCCATAAAACTGAAAATGCTCACAGTAATCTCAATACTTGACAGCTAGAACAAACCAAATCTTCTTTCTTTTTGAAGATTTTTGCATAAAAAAAGGCATGGTACAGCCAACTACAATAACCTGTAAACTTCTTTCCGCAACAGAGCAGTACAGAGGGGTCATAAAACTGCCCCGGACCCACGTCCTGATCTTTTCCTGCAGGTACAGCAATTCCAAACCCTGAAAAATCACACCAGCTGCTTCTCATGAGCAGCTGCTCTCCTCAGCAGAACAGAGTTGGCCAAAATTTTTTGCTGAAATTATTTTGTGGTCATTTATGTTACAGCAGCACGAAAGGCCCAGGCACATGGTGCTATAGAGGGTCGATCCTGGCAGCTGCTGTCCTGCTGCAGAGGCATTCCCAGGGCTGCACTCAGATGTTCAGATGAGACACACATATATTCCTGCCTTCTCCAGCCCACCGCCCAGGTCCCGGTTTCATTCCCCTCCAGGCCTGCTTGTCCCAAACCTCCTCCCCACCATATCCCTTGTTTCCCCAAGTCCTTTTCTCAGGTTCCTCTGCTGCAGCCTCTTAAACCCACAGCAAATGCCTTCGCACCCCTTGGGCGCATACCATTTTCACCTGAACTTCTCCAGCTGGTCAGCCTCAAGAAGAGGCCAGAGAGACACCGCAGTCCAGTGTGGCACACAGGAGTACACAAGGTGGCAGAGAAAGGAGTAAAACAGCATTAAAAAACCCAAAACATATTGATGGCCTAAAATAAAGGAGGCAGAACCAAAAGGGATGCAAGGGGAAAAGTGATGAGCAACAATCAAGCTCTCGCAGAGGAAAAACTGCTTCGCAGCTTCTCTATTGGCTCCACCATGTCCTCACATCCTCTTATCCCGAACTCAGCCCGAGGAGCCACTTCAGATTGTGCAAAATGTGGCGTTTTTTTAAGCTGAGATCAGCTACAAACAGGCTGGAGAAAGGGAGAAATTTGCAAGGAACCTTGTTTCTGCATCCCTCTCAGGACTGGTTTACATACTAAAGGCCCAAGCTGGGGCTCAAGACTTGCTTGAGCTACAGAATAATTATTTTAGCTACAGCAGGAAAGCGAAGACCACTGAGAATGGATGCTTAGCACTGCAGCATCTGCTTCTACTTCTAGTTTTCCTTTGTCAGGAAGATAAAAAAAAAGTTTTTCTGCAACTTGCCCATCATGTTCCTGTCGATCCTTGGCAGCCCCTTCCAATGAGCAGCTCCAGCACCCAAACACTGCTGATGCTGTCCCCGTGCAACTGGAAGTGCCTCCTTGCAAAGGCCAGGGCTCCTCGCTGCACACGAGGAGGGAGCAGGAGTGGCTGCACTGAACAAGAAGGCTTTGTTCTCCTCAAAGGCATATGTAGGAGCTTGGAAACAAGTTGGTTTTGGCCCAAGCACAAGAGAGGCAGGCTGTGAAAACGAATGACCAGACAGATGAGCCCAAAGGGAGGTAAACCACCTACATTCGGCCCTGCTCAACCCTCCAAGCGTAAGCAGCTCTAATTCCAGTTCACAGGCTCAAAAATGCAAGTGTTAACAGGTATGAGAATTTCAATCAAGATTCAATCACAGCTTTTTTCTTTTTGTTAGACCACAAAGAGATGATGGACAAGTGCTTGAGCAAGAGGAAAAGGGTGAATCAGCTGGAACAGGCAGGTAGCTGAAGAGATTAACAAAATCTGTGGGCCCTGCCTCTCCCCTCCCCTGCCTGAAAACCCAGTCCTGGTAATTCCTGACCTTGCATATCAGTATAAACCACAGAAGTTGTCATAGCACAGTTGATTTAACACCTGCCTCCTGCCTTGACCATGAGAGCTGCCACTGATGGTGTCACGACCTTGCGGGAATCAGTCACAGATGATAAAGTCTGAACTCGAGTTTGCGAGGAACACATACCAGGTCTCCACCCAAGACCCCTTGTCATGCTTCAAGGCAGGCATCTTATTATATTCTTTTTAATTAAAAGAGTATTGTTGCTTTTAGCACACAGGTGTAAGAAGCTTTATACAGAGATCAGCAAGGAATAAAGGTAGAGCTTGAGTAGGAGGATTCCCTCACAGCAATGTAGAGGTCCATCACCAGCGATACACAGACCTATAAGCCATTGGGGCTCCTTCCCAGGAACGGTGAGGAGGATTACAGACGTATAAAATGTGGGAAGTTTTGGTCAAACAGTATGAGTGCTCACCTTGCAACACACACCCACTTCGGCTGGGAACATGCTGAAACACAGACACTCGATACCCAAGTTTGTGATCCACACCACTGGTGGGCACGACGGCGGGTGCTTCAGTCCCTGCTCACAGTTGCTGTTTTAGGGAAAATAAAGAAAACAGCCCCAAAGGCAGAGAACACAGACTCAACTTGTAGCAGGAAGTGCCTCTGAAAGGTGATTAGACTTTTAGGAGTGGTGCGACCAAGCCCCTCAGGGATTCCATGAGTGGGTTGCCTACCTTCCAACACCTCATGAGACATGGTGCAAGGCTGATGCCAAACCATTCAAACCTCTTGCAACCAAAACGTACCTACATTTGTCTACAAACGTAAGTCCTAGAGCTTTGGGAACTTTCAGGTCAAGACCTGTGCTACTGCAAGAAGGTACATGTTCCCAGAGAACAAAGGGGTTGCATTTCACAACAGGGCTCAGCTGTCCCTCTTCACACCCCATCACCCTTCAATTCATATTTGGATCTGGTCATATGTCACTTCAGGCAACAGTTTCTTCAACAGTGCCTAGCTTTTCATCAGTGGCATTTTTAAACATCATATTCTCCAGTATTGCTGGAGCTGGCAATTATCTCAACCCCAACAGGCAGGATTGTGCTGGGCTTTTTGTTTTTAAGACACAGGCAAGGTTGTTCTTTCCTGGGAAACAAAGAGCCTTCATTTTAGGTGACAGCAACAAAGGTTAGTTTGTTGGCATGTCTATCTTGGATTTCTGTGATAGTAAAAGAGCTATGTGGAATACCATCACCTTAGGTACATTTGAAATTAGGATAGGCAGGAGCTTTCCCAGACAACAGAAATTTCAGAGGGCAAGATCCAGGTGCTGGTAAAATCAAGTATTTGTATAAAAACTTGCTGCTGGCAGGCTGGAGGAAGGAAGTCACAGCATCCCATCTGTGCTAGTCTTAAGAGGTGCACGAGCTCTTCCTTCATCTGCCTTTGGCAACAGGCAAAGAGATCACACTCACACAATGCAGCTGCTTCCTCTGATCCCCTCCCATCTCCTGCTGGAGTTCCAACTGCAGCATGACAGCCAAAGCTACCGGCACACATCCATCCACCGAAGAGGCTGTTCAGTTCCTTAGCAGCATCCGTACTGGTTTTGGCCAGGATAGAGTCCATTGTCTTCCTAGTAGCTGGTATAGTGTTAGGTTTTAGATTTAGTATGAGAACAACGTTGGCAACACACTAATGTTTTTAGTTGTTACTAAGTAGTGCTTATCCCAAGTTAAGGATTTTTCAGTTTCCCATGCTCTGCCAGCACACAGCTGCACAAGAAGTTGGTAGGGGATACAGCCAGGACAGCTGACCCCAACTGACCAAAGGGATATTGCATACCATATGGCATCACACTCAGCAATAAAAGCTGGGGGAAGAAGAAGGAAGGAGGGGACGTTCAGAGTGATGGCATTTGTCTTCCCAAGTAACCATTACGCATGATGGAGCCCTGGTTTCCTGGAGATGGATGAACACCTGCCTGCCATAGAATCATTTAGGTTGGAAAAGACCTTTAAGATCATCGAGTCCAACCATCAACCATGCCCACTAAATCATGTCCTGAAGTGCCTTGTCTACATGCTTTTTCAATACCTCCAGGGATGGTGACTCAACCACTTCCCTGGGCAGCCTGTTCCAATAGCAACCTTTTCACTAAAGAAATTCTTCCTAATATCCAAGCTAAACCTCCCCTGCCGCAACTTGAGGCCATTTCCT